>PVKU01007236.1:0-90522 GCA_004027475.1 Anoura caudifer
CTTTTTCTTAGATAAGTCCCTTTAACATTTCATATAATAAGGGCTTGGTGATGATGAACTCCTTTAACTTGACCTTATCTGAGAAGCACTTTATCTTCCCTTCCATTCTAAATGAAAGCTTTGCTGGATAGAGCAATCTTGGATGTAGGCCTTTGATTTTCATGACTTGGAATACTTCTTTCCAGCCCCTTCTTGCCTGGAAGGTCTCTTTTGAGAAATCAGCTGACAATCTGATGGGAACTCCTTTGTAGGTGACTGTCCCCTTATCTCTTGCTGCTTCTAAAATTCTCTCCTTCATTTTAATCTTGGCTAATGTAATTACGATATGCCTTGGTGTGTTCCTCTTTGCGTCCAACTTCTTTGGGACTCTCTGAGCTTCCTGGACTTCCTGGAAGTCTATTTCCTTTGCCAGATTAGGGAAGTTCTCCTTTATTATTCGTTCAGATATCTTTTCCACTTGTTGCTCTTCCTCTTCTCCTTCTGATATCCCTATGATTCAGATGTTGGAACATTTAAAGATGTCCTGGAGGTTCCTAAGCCTCTCCTCATTTTTTTGAATTCTTGTTTCTTCATTTTTGTCTGATTGGATGTTTCTTTCTTCCTTCTGGTCCACTCCACTGATTTGAGTCCCAGTTTTCCTCCCATCTCTATTGGTTCCCTGTGCATTTTTCTTCATTTCACTTATTGTAGCCTTCATTTGTTCATCTAATTTGTGAGCAAAATCAACCAATTCTGTGAGCATCCTGATCACCAGGGCTGTGAATTGTGCATCTGATAGGTTGGCTATCTCTTCGTCACTTAGAAAAATTGGCTCTGGGGCTTTGATTTGTTCTCAGGTTTGAGCCATTTTTGTTTCGGGTTTTTTGTTTTTTGGGGTTTTTTGGCCTAGTTGTGGCTGTTACATAGTGAGGGGTGGAGCCTTAAGTGTTCCCCAGGGCGGGGCAGCCCAGTTGCTGAGTAGTGACACTGTATGTGGGGGCGGGGTCCGAGAGGAAACAATGGTGCTTGCTCTGCTCACTCTCGGATTCCAGTCCCTTCTGCTGCTTCCCCTTAGCCTGGATTATCTGTACACTAATGTGGGACCACCTGGTCAGCCAGCTGCCTTGCGCGGCCTCACTGGGTCTGCACAGTTGCCACCCCATGCCCGGGGTCTGCTAGCCGCCGCCTGTGCATCTGGGATCTGCCAGCCATTGCTGCCTGCGTGCCTGATCTGCACCTCCACTTTTTCCTGCTGTGACTCCACCCCTCTTACCGGTCTGGATGAATGGTTGTTGGACTTCTGAACGGTTCAATTTTCTATGAGTTTTGATTGTTTTCTTGTTTCTAAATCTTTGTTGTCCTTAATTTTGGTTGTGAGAGGAGGCACAGTGTGTCCACCTACACCTCCATCTTGGCCGGAAGTCAATAAAATATATTTTTTAAAAAAGAAGTGTACACAGAGTTGTTTCATGTATTAGTTATTTTCCAAAATGACAGAAATGTGTGAAACATTGAATATTAACATGTGTAACTCAGGAAGATAAGTTAAAAATCTGCAATACAACCTGAGTAAAAATGTACAAAGTAATCAATTTTTTTAAACATTTAAAAGTGATGATGTCTGTTCTGCAGATATACATAATAAAGTCTGCTGAGGATGAATTATATTAGAATATAAAAACACATAATTCCCTCCATATCATCATTGTAGGTTTGAAATACTGGAAGAAATGTACAAATTAATGAGGTATTTAAATCACACCTATCACCTTAATTTTAAAAATGTATTTCTAACTTCTGTTTAAGAGAGGAAAAAATGTATTAAGAGTTTCTCAACCAGTATGTTTCTTTATTCTCAGAAAGAATTCTGAATTGTAAGGCATGTTTATGTCTTTACCAATTTGGTATAATTTTTATTTGGTCAGCAGAATTTAATTATTACATTTGAAACCACTATTAAGTATCAGTAAGTCTTTAAATATCATAAATTTATTTTAAATTATTTGAAAGCTCTCAATTTTTAGGGTTTTGCCATATCCTAGAAATTTAAATAAAGATCAGCCTACTGCCCATTCCTTTAATACTGAAAAGAATCCCGCAAGCTAGAATATGGCAACATGATTCTTGAATCAGCAGCAGACTTACTATGTCAGTCTAGTGTGGACAAATTGCACTTGTAGGAGTTGATTCACAAATCTGAGAAGGTGTTTCCCAGATGTAATATTGAACCACCTTTGTATGGCATGAAGGCAGGGAAAGTCCCAAGAAAAAAGGCAGACTACTCCACATTGGTAGGTGCCAGGTTTAATAAACATAGGAATTTACTTAAGAGGCTTGTCTTGGGCAGCAGAAGGATCAGTAATTTTCCATACCCAACAGCCAAATCTTAAAAGTTTTGTATAGAGACCTTAACAGGGTTTAATCAGGCCCCCTGTCCAGATAAGTCTCATGACCACATTACTATCTCAAGGATTTGTTCTTGGGAAACTTCTTGCTCAGGAAAGGCAAGCTGAGCATACTTTCCAAGCACAGAGGAGGGAGTGTGGAGCCTCCAATTGCCCGGGTCCACATTGTGGGTCAGACCAGGGGTCATGTCTTCATAATACCTTTCCCAACATAGTCAAAGTGAACCAAGAAAACTGTTTTGTTCTAACAAATACTGCAATTTTGTTTGAGTGATTCTTGGCAACTATTGATTCCCCTGATCAGTCCTGAGAGTGCTCTAGGTCAAGATCATAGGCATCCGAGGTTGACATCATCCATTCCAGCTGCCCCATGTGGTTTTCACACAGTTCAAAAATGATGACTATAGAGATGACTAAGTGAGATAACAACAGAATTTCATTTTCTATTTTCATCTTCAATGATTATATTAAAGTCCAAAACTGTTTAAATAACTGTTTTTTTCTAATTATAGGCTTTTCTAAAATTATCTCCATTGACTCTAACTCCCAGTGCAGGTCTTGTTCTGGGGGGGGGGGGGAATATATATAATCTCCTGTGTGCTTTAAGTTTGAGTAACTTTTACCAGTTTACTTAATTCAGCGAAGTTTTGTCAACTGATGGTCATTGGCACCTATTCAATGCAAACAGGAATCCCCAATTGGGGGTGCAGTGAAGAAGGAAACTTTATTCAGTGTAAAACAGCTCGACTGTGGAAACAGCACAGCTGTGAGGTAACCCTGGGGCCAGGACCCTCTCTGGCTAGAAAGTTCTCTGCAATCCACTACCTTGGTGTGTCAGCCCAGCCAAGGAGAGACTGTTCAGTTTTCAGTGGGAAGGGAAAGTGAGCTCACTGAGCCAAAGGGGGACTGGCTAATATGGACAGGAGTCTTTGACCCTGTCCCTGATTGGTCTGTCCTCATGCAAATGAGCACTCCAAATCTTATAGTTTGATTGGTCCAAAAGGAACTTTCCTGAATGGTCAAAATAGAGTTGCTCTGATTGGCTGAAGCTATGAAGCTCCAATTGGATGGGGAAAGCCTCAGTCCTATTAGTTGAAATAGGATTCCAGGAGTTTATTTATAAGGACTGGCTCAGATGGCAGAAGTACAGTGCAGAAGTAAGAAATTCAGTGCAGAGGCAAGCAATTCAGAGCACAGACAGACAGTCCAGCACAGGCTTCACTGTGCAGTGCAGTTTGTGTGAGAAGCTCCTGTGTAGAAATGACTGCTAGGTTCTGTTTTTAAAAATTAGAACCCGCCCTGGCTGGTGTAATCGGTTGGAGCATCATCCTGTAACTGAAAGATTGCAGTTTGATTCCTAGTCAGGGCACTTACTTAGGTTTAAGGTTCAATCCCTGGTCTGGGTGCATACAGGAGCAACCAATTGATGTTTTTCTCTCACATCAATGTTTGTTTCTCTCTCTCTCTCTCTCTCTAAACCATGAAAAAAAAAATCCTCAGGTGAAGATAAAAATAATTAGAGCCCAGTTAGCCACCAGGGGTCTTTCTTAATAGGTATCTTTTTTCTCTCAGGGGTTGCAGTTTAAAATACAAGTCCCAAATTGTCTAAGGAGTTCAGCTCATTGAATACACAGGGTTGCATTGTTTCAAGCTCTTCGTTTTAACATATGACCAGAGTGAGAAAACACTCTACCTTTTTTAGCCTTCTTGTCTATATTTTAGTTTCCTTTTCCTGATAGATGGGATGGTAGACCATAGTCCTGGGTATTTCATCTGAATATTTTTTACCCTCAAGGCAATATTGCCAAAGTATTCCAACTCTTCCATCTATTTTACTCCTCTGTTTTTTTTTAAATTATATTTTATTGATTATGCTATTACAGTTGTCCCATTTTCCCCCCTTCATTACCCTCCACCATGCACACCCCCTCCCACCCACATTCCCCCCTTTAGTTCATGTCCATGTGTCATAAGTTCTTTAGCTTCTACATTTCCCACACTATTCTTGCCCTCCCCCTGTCTATTTTCTACCCACCATCTATGCTACTTGTTCTCTGTACCTTCCCCCCTCTCTCCTCCTCCCACTCCCCTGTTGCTAACCCTCCATGTGATCTCCATTTCTGTGTTTCTGTTCCTTTTCTAGCTGTTGGCTTAGTTTGCTTTTGTTTTAGGTGTGGTTGTTAATACCTGTGAGTTTGCTGTCTTTTTACTGTTCATATTTTTTATCTTCTTTTTCTTAGATAAGTCCCTTTAACATTTCATATAATAAGGGCTTGGTGATGATGAACTCCTTTAACTTGACCTTATCTGAGAAGCACTTTATCTTCCCTTCCATTCTAAATGAAAGCTTTGCTGGATATAGGATGTAGGCCTTTGATTTTCATAACTTGGAATACCTCTTTCCAGCCCCTTCTTGCCTGTAAAGTCTCTTTTGAGAAATCCGCTGACAGTCTGATTGGAACTCCTTTGTAGGCGACTGTCCCCTTATCCCTTGCTGCTTCTAAAATTCTCTCCTTCATTTGAATCTTGGGTAATGTAATTATAATGTGCCTTGGTGTGTTCCTCCTCGGGTCCAACTTGTTTGGGACTCTCTGAGTTTCCTGGACTTCCTGGAAGTCTATTTCCTTTGCCAGATTGGGGAAGTTCTCCTTTATTATTTGTTCAAATAAGTTTTCCACTTGTTGCTCTTCTTCTTCCCCTTCTGGTACCCCTATAATTCGGATGTTGGGATGTTTAAAGATGTCCTGGAGGTTCCTAAGCCTCTCCTCATTTTTTTGAATTCTTGTTTCTTCCTCGTTTTTTGTTTGGTTGTTTCTTTCTTCCTTCTGGTCCACTCCATTGATTTGAGTCCCAGTTTTCCTCCCATCTCTGTTGGTTCCCCATTCATCTTTCTTCATTTCACTTATTGTAACCTTCATTTTTTCATCTAATTTGTGAGCAAAATCAACCAATTCTGTGAGCATCCTGATCACCAGGGTTTTGAATTGTGCATCCGATAGGTTGGCAATCTCTTCATTGCTTAGATAAATTGGCTCTGGGGCTTTGATTTGTTCTCCCATTTGAGCCATTTTCATTTCTGGGTTTTTTTTTTTTTTGTTTGTTTGTTTGTTTGTTTTGTCTAATCGCGGCTGTTATGTAGTAAGGGGTGGAGCCTCAGGTGTTCCCCAGGGCGGGACAGCCCAGTCGCTGGGTAGTGACGCTGTATGTGGGGGTGGGGTCTGAGAGGAGATAATGGCGCTTGCTTTACTCACTCTCAGATTCTAGTCCATTCCACCACTTCCCCTTTGCCTGGGTTATCTGCACGTGAATGTGGGACCACCCGGTCAGCCAGCTGCCTTGCCCGGCCTCACTGGTTCTGCACAGTTGCTGCCCCATGCCCAGGGTCTGCTAGTCGCCACCTGTGCACCTGGGGGCTGCCAGCCACTGCTGCCTGCGTGCCCGGTCCACACCTCTGCTTTTTCCTGCTGCAACTCCGCCCCTCTTACCGGTCTGGATGAATCGTTGTTGGACTTCCAAACAGTTTGATTTTCTGAGTTCTGGTTGTTTTCTTGTTTCTAAATCTTTGTTGTCCTTAATTTTGGTTGTGAGAAGAGGCACAGTGTGTCTGCCTACGCCTCCATCTTGGCTGGAAGTCCCCCTACTCCTCTGGTTTTATCCCAAACATGAAGGCCTTCCTCCTCCACTGCCTGCAGCCTAGTTTAACATCTGTCTTGCCAATGCTTGCCTATTCCCTATCATAGTTGCCATCTACTATTACTGTGTGTATGCACACACACAGGCATTTTGCCTTTTGAAAGTCCAGAATGGTATGCCCACAGTCACCACCATGACTTTGCCCTAGGAGGAGACTTCTGTAACCAGGGAGATGGCACTATTTCTTAAACCAAGAGATCATCCTGACATGTCACATACCCACTTACAACATAAACCAGATTTAAAGAGCAGCAGTCAATCGCAGGCTTTTCTGATTACCTTAGTTCCTGTCAGTAGTTGACTTTTATTTTCAAATGCATCACTTATTTATTTTTAGAGAGGGCAGAAGTGGGGAGTAGAAGAGGGAGAGAAACATCAATGTGAAAGAGAAACATTGATGGTCACCTCTTGCACACACCCCAACCAGGGATCAAACCCTCAACTCAGGCATGTGCCCTGACTGAGAATCAAGCAGGCTACCTTTTGCTTTGTGGGACAACACCCAACAAACTAAGCCACACCAGTCAGGGCAGTAGTCAGTAATAGGGGAGAATTTTACCAAACATCCAAGAAGATGCAAACTTTTGAATGTCAAAACAATTTAGGTAATCCATACAAAAGAACTGGTTCCAGACTCAAAAATGAGAGACACATGTCACTTCATCATCAGAGGGTTAGACTCTGATATCCTTTTTTCTTGACAAGGGGACCAATTAGAGTCTCAGCAATAGGTTGATGATAACACATATTGAATACTTTGAGGAATAGTTAAAAGGGAGTAATTACAAATACAAGGGTAGAATTGAAGGAAAGCAGAAGGGATAGTGCAGTACCCCAAGACTAATCAAAGATGGGAGATGTTATTACACTAAGCTTCAAGGGATAAGAGGGATAAGGGGAGTGAGCAGCCATGGACAAGGAGACAGAAAGGGCTGTGCACGGAGATCTGCCTGGTGAGAGACAGAGACCCAAGAGACCAGGAGCCAGGGAAACAAACACTCCACCCTCACTCTCTTCCCTCATAACCATCTTCTCCCATGCTCCCTGCTCCCACCAATGGACCCAACCAGGGTAGCCAACTTATGGGGTAGCCAACTAGGGCACAAATGTGGTAGAAAAATATCAAAAGACCATCTGGAGGACATACAGAAGGCAACCAACTCAAAAGACCAAGGTAGTCACCCTGGCCAAGTTGCACAGTTGGTTGGACCATTGTCCCTTCACCAAAAAGTAGCAGGTTCCAGATCTGGTCAGGGCACATAAGTAGGTTCCAGGTTCAAGCCCTGGTGGGGTGTGTACAGGAGGCAACCAGTCAATGTCTCTCTCTCACAATGATGTTTCTCTGTTTCTCCCTTTCTAAAATCAATAATAATAATAATAATAATAATAATAATAATAATAATAATACCAATGTAGCTAACTAGCAATAAGGCCTAATAGCATTCTGTTATAGCAAGTATATGATTTAAAGTGACAATCCTTATGTCTTTCACCTGGCAGCTGGTTGGACATTAACTTGCAAATCCATGAAAGAGAAAAAGGGAAATAATATATTATAAAGAGGGAACAGAATTCAAGCGAGAGTTAGGTAAAAGTTTAGGCCTTGTGAACAGAAAAGCACCAAGAAGAATGCAACTACTTTTTTTTTTTATTGACTTCACATTCTGCATTAAAACTCAGTTTCCAAAATTCTAGGTATTCTATCTAATTTGATTATCCTAAAATAATAATAAATAATTATATCCCAAGTAATGTTGAGTTTCTATTTTGCATCTATTTTATATTTTGCATCTCTCATAATTTTGTAATCATTCTCACCTATCATACACACATGGTTTATATCTGCAAATAGATTGTATATCCTAGAAGGCAGAAAAAGCCTATTTTTCTATACCCCTTCTGATTCCTGCCAGGATACCCTAACACAGGAAGTAGTTGAGAAATGTCTCTCAACTAGCTCCACATTGTTACTGTGGGGCTTGCAGCTCTGGGTATTCTATTCAAGAACAAGTCAGTGGTTATAGTTAGGTAGTTTTATATACTTGCATCAGGTAAAGGACACAGGGGATTCACCCTGATCATTAGTATATAAATTAGAAAAACTGAGTGCCTTAGAGTTACATAGCCTCTCCAAATCTTTAAAGAGGCAAACGTTAGCCCTGGCTGGGTGGCTGAGTTGGTTGGAGTATCAGCCCATACAAGGTTGTGGGTTCTGTTTCCCCATCAGGGCACATAGCTAGATTGTGGATTCGATCCAAGGTAGGGCACATACAGGAGACAAGCAATCGATGTTTTCTCTCTCTCTAAAATCAATTAAAAATACCCTCAGGTGAGGATTTTTAAAAAGGCAAATTCTAAAAACCATACATAAAACACAAACACACAAACTTAAATCACTTTCAGGAACCATGATGCAAAGATATATTTAAAAGGTAAGATCTCCTTCATCAAAATACAAAAAAAATCCCCAAAACCTAAACTTTGATTAAGATGTGTGTACTCAGGAGAACACTGACAGTTAGAAAGGGTTGTATATACTTTGAAGTAGCATATTTTGTGAAGTAACAGAACTCACAGAGCTGTTCTAAAATTTTTCCTGGACAAAGAGGCAGACCATCAGTGCTAGCTCTTGGTAGAGGAAAGTGAATTTGTCTGTACTCATTACCAAAGTCAAACTGAACTTACTTCCTACCATCTTGCTGTGACCATCCTTCCACTATGCTTCATGCATTGTGGGTTTAGGAAAAGGTAAAGGCATTTTGATGCTTCTTTACTCTTGGTATGGTGATGTCCCAGGCAAGAGGCAATGTTCTTTTGCCACATGCAGTCCTCACTGGCAAGACATGTATACACCCAATAGAAGGGAAACAGGAAGTCATGGCACCTTTTTTTATTACTTGTCTCTAACAATTTAATTAAGAGTGATGGAGTCCTCTAAGACTATAAAGATGTTCATTTCTGAATGTTCCCTGCATGATCTGGTTCTTAAAAGCCTCTCCCTTTTTTCTCCCTCTGAGTAAAATATTGGGCTGTCATTAGGCTTTCCACAATTTTCTTCACAGGATGGTGAGCAGAAAAGCTTTTTAAAAATTACATATAAAACAACAACACAAAACAGGCACAGAGGCAACTTTAAGAACAGACTTCCTTTGTGCAAGTCGAAATGACTTGAGTTTACAGTTCAGGAAAACAGCCTATTTCTTAAAAAAAAAATAATAATAATAATGTAACTCCCCAGACCTTGAGACCCTTGTCCTATCTAACAGTATTAGCCATGTAGAATTTTGCCTTCAACAATTTCCAGACATTCCTGAAGGTCATTAATTATATTTCACTGGATTATTTTTGCTGTACATAGTAAATATTTTTAGGGATTATAGGTCATCAAGGTTAATATCTGAGATAAATGGATCACACTAATGGTCACTGTTGGGGAAAATGAGAGTACTAACGCATGGGTAAAATGGTTCCTGGTGCCACCAACATTCCTCTTTCCTAAATGATGCTTCCTGGTGTTGCAAAATGCTTTGGAATAAAACACAAAGAAAGGGAGGAAATTCAATCAATTTGGGACCCCTTTTTAGAACACTGTTCACTCATTCCTCCATTTTTTCAACAAATATTTATTGAATCCTGCTAGAGATACAGCACAGAACAGTCACAATCCCTGCTTTTACAAAGAAAACACATCATAACAGGTAACTACACCTGTTACCTAGGGAGAACTTATGTCAAGAGAAATAAAGAAGGGAAAGGGAACAGTGAGTGATGGCAGTGGCTTGAGTGTCATTTTAGATGGAGTGGTAGGAAAGCATTTCTAGTAAAGAACATCTGAGCAGATGGTAGGTAGTTGCTTCAGTTGAGTGGGAAGCACACTAAGCACATAGCTGGAAGACTATCAGACAACAAGGAAAGTGAAAGTATAAACAAAAAGCAAAAGCTTGTAAGCGAAATCTGAATACTGCTGTGCTTTATAGGTTCTACAGATGACAGATCCACTCATACTGTTTCCCAGGAAATGTCTGTTATCCTGGAATCCCAAAGAAGCCCATCCCCACGTGAATAAAAATATTCATATGGCCAGGAAACAAGTTTTGTGATCCAAAGATCAACCCCAAATTTGAAGTGTTTTTTATAAAACATTTGGTAAGGACAGCAAAGGGACCATTGGCTCTCCAGAAACATTTCTTGGAGAAATCTTTTGAAATGGAATCACACTACAAGACAGTAAAAATAACAAAGGAGTTGATTTGAAGTTTAAGAAAAAAGGAATAATAGTTACCCGTGGTTCTCCCATGTTATTAGTATATTAGAATTAGCTAAAGGAGCTTTTCTAAAGATACCTAAGTCCCATCTCCAGAGACTGATTTAATGGAGGTGGTGTGAGACACTAGTGCTGTTACATTTTAAAAGGTCCCCAAGTAAGTCTAACATGCAGTCAGGATTGACAATCACTTGGGTAAGCTGTTTTAAAAAATGCCAGGCATTGATTCTGGAATACAAAAGCTATCCTATAATTATTCACTTAGTGAGCCATGAAATTATGTATGGGATACCTACTATGTGCTAGAATCTTAGAACTGGGGATAAAGACAGTTAAAAGCAAATCAGTCTTTCTCTTCAAACTCAAATTCAAATAAGTAAAGACAAGTGACAAAGCAGTGAACAAGATAGTGCAGTAAGTGCTAGAATCAAAAGAAAGCATGATAAGACGGAGAATATCTAGGTGGGAACTACTTTTATTAGGCTGATTAAGAAAGGTCTCTCTAAAGAGGTAAAATTTAAGCAGAAACCTGAAAGACGAGAAGAAACCAACTATTCAGAAACTTTGGAGGATGAATGGCAAATGCAAAAGCCCGGAGATGCCAAGTCCCTTGGTGTGTCTAAAAATGAAGATGAGACAAGTATCACCGGAGTTAGAATGAAAGAATATGTGTAAGAGGAAAGGAAAAGTTTGGATTTTATTCTAATACTAATAGGAAACGATGGAAAGATTTTATTTTATTTTTTGGCAACTTTATTTTTTATTTTTATTAAATACTTTTTAATTTTATTGTTCAACTACAGTTTCTGCCTTTCCCCCACCCCTCCCCACCACCCCAACCATCCCCACCTTCCTCCCCTGTTTCCACCCCCCTTATTTTTGTCCATGTGTCCTTTATAGTTGTTCCTGTAAACCCTTCACCATTTCCCCCCATTATCTCCTCCCATCTCCTTTCTGGTTAGTGTCAGTTTGTTCTTACTTTCAATGTCTTTAGTTATATTTTGCTTGCTTGTTGGTTTTGTTGGTTAGGTTCCACTTATAGGTGAGATCATATGGTATTTGTCTTTTACCACCTGGCATATGTCTCTGGACCCTCTATATGTCCTCCTTGGAGAAGTGTTTGTTCAAGTCCTTTGCCCATTTTTTAATTGGGTTGCTTGTCTTCTGAGAGTGGAGTCGTGTAAGTTCTTTATATATTTTGGAGATTAAACCCTTGTCTGAGGTGACATTGGCAAATATGTTTTCCCATATGGTTGTTTCTCTTTTCATTTTAATGCTGTTTTCTTTAGCCATGCAGAAACTTTTTAATTTTTAACTTTTTAAAAAATTGTTGTTCAAGTACAGTTTTCTTTTACCCCCATCCCAGCCCACCTGCCCAGCCCTCCCCACCTCCCTCCCATTTCCACCCCCCTCTTGTTATTGTTCATGTGTCCTTTATACTTGTTCCTGCAAACCATTTACCATTTTCCCCTGAAATTCCCTCCCCTCTCCCCTCTGGTCACTGTCAGACTGTTCTCAATTTCAGGAGCTTTTTATTTTGATGAAGTCCCATTTGTTTATTCTTTCCTTTATGTCCCTTGCTCTAGGGGACATATTGGTGAAAATATTGCTGCATGGAATATCTGAGTTTTTCCTGCCTATGTTCTCCTCTAGGACTTTTAAGGTATTGTGACTTATATTTAAGTCTTATCCATCTTGAGTTTAATTTTGCATATGGTGAAAATAGGTGGTAGAGTTTCATTTTTTTTGCACATAGCTGTCCAGCTCTCCCAAGGCCATTTGTTGAAGAGGCTATTTTTGCTGCATTTTATGCTCCTGCCCACTTTATTGAATATTGACTATAGAGACTTGGGTTTATTTCTGGGCTCTCAATTATGTTCCATTGGTCCCTATGTCTGTTGTTATGCCAGTACCACGATGTTTTGATTCTCTGGCCTTGTAATATAGTTGGATATCAGGTATTGTGATCTCTCCTACTTTGTTCTTCCTTCTCAAAATTGCTGTGGCTCTTCAGAGTCATCTATGGTTTTGAACATATTTTTGAAATATTTTGAAGTATTTTTGGATATTTTTTGAAATATTTGTTCTGTATATGTGAAACACGTCATTGGTATTTAATAGGGATTGCATTAAATCTATAAATTGCTTTAGGTAGTATGGACATTTTTGATGATGTTAATTATTCCAATCTATGAGCATGGTATTTGCTTCCATTTGTTTGTGTCTTCCTTAATTTCTTTCTTCAGTGTCGTGTAGTTTTCTGCATACAGGACTTTTACCTGCTTTGTTAGGTTTATTCCTAGGTACTTTATTTTTCTTGTTGCTATATCAAATAGGATTTTTTCCTGATTTCTGTTTCTGATATTTCATTGTTGGTATACAAAAATGCCTTCAATTTCTGAATATTGACTTTGTATCCCGCTGTTTTGCCAAATTCATTTATTAGGTCAAGCAGTTTTTTTGGTAAAGTCTATAGGATTTTCTATGTACACTATCATGTCATCTGCAAACAATAACAGTTTTGTTTCCACTTTTCTGATTAGGATGCCTTTGATTTCCTTTCCTTGTCCAATTGCTGTGGCAAGGACTTCCAATACTATGTTGAATAGAAGTAGTGAAAGTGAACAGCCTTGTTTTGTTCCTGATCTTAGTGGGAATGTTTTTAGTTTTTGCCCATTGAGTGTGATGTTGATTGTAGGTCTCTTGTATATGGCCTTTATTAGGATGAGGAATACTCCTTCTATTCCCACTTTCCCACTTTGCTGAGTGTTTTAATCATAAGTGGGTGCTATATCTTATAAAATGCTTTTTCCACATCTACTGATATGGCCATGTGATATTATTTTGATCATATCAAAAGTGATACGATCCTTTTTGTCTTTGCTTTTGTTTATGTGATGTATTATGTTTATTGATTTGCGATATTGTACCATCCTTGCATCCCTGGGATGAATCCTACTTGGTCATGGTATATGACCTTTTTCATGTATTTCTGGATGTGGTTTGCCAATATTTTATTGAGGATTTTACCATCTATATTCATCAGTGATATTGGCCTGTATCTTTCTTTGTTGTGTCTTTATCTGGTTTTGGGATTAGAATGATGCTGGCTTCATAAAAAGAGTTTGGGAGTCTTCTGTCTTCTTGGATTTTTTGTGATAATCTGTGAAGAATAGGGATTAGCTCTTCCTTAAATGCTTCATGGAATTCTCCTGTGAAACTGTCCTGTCCAGGGCTTTTATGTGTTGGGAGTTTTGTGATTACTGCTTCAATTTCATCAGTTGTTATTGGTCTGTTCAGGCTTTCTGCTTCTTCTTCATTCAGTTTTGGAAGACCATATTTTTCTAGAAAATTTTCCATTTCACCTAGATTTTCAAATTTCTTGGCATATAGTTCTTCACAGTAATTTCTTACAATACTTTGTATTTCTGTGGTATCAGTTGTAATTTCTCCTCTTTCATTTCTGATTGTGTGTATATCAGACAAAACAGACTTCAAAAAAAGGCCATAAAAAGAGACCCAGAAGGTCCCGATACACACAATCTCTTTCTTTTCTTGATGAGTCTGCTTAAAGTCTTGTCAATTTTGTTTATCTTTCAAAGAACAAGCTCCTGGATTTATTGATCCTTAGAATTGTGCTTTTAGTCTCTATGTCATTTAATTCTGCTCTGATCTTGGTTATTTCCTTCCTTCTACTTACCCTGGGCTGTCTTTGTTGTTGTTCCTGCAGTGCTTGTAGGTGTAGGATTAGGCTGTTAATTTGAAATGTCTCTATCTTTTTTAGGTAGGCCTGTATCACTATGAACTTTCCTCTCAGGACTGCTGTTTTGTGTCCCATAAGTTTTGGGTCATTGTGAGTTCACTTTCATTTATTTCCAGAAACTTTTTGATTTCTTCCTTGATCTCATTCTTGACCTGTTCACTGTTTAATAACATGCTATTTAATCTCCATGAGTTTAAGTGTTTTTTAGTTTTTTCCTTAAGTTTGGTTTCTAGTTTCAGTCCCTTGCAGTCAGAGAAAATGCTTTATATGATTTCAATTTTATTGAATTTGTTGAGACTTGCTTTGTGTCCTATTATGTGGTCTATCTTTGAAAATGTTCCATGTGCATTTGAAAAGAATGTGTATTTTGTTTCTTTGGGATGAAAGTCTCTACATATATCACTTAAGTCCATTTGATCTAGAACATTGTTCAATGCAGCAATATCCTTGTTGATATTTTGTTTGGAAGATCTATCCGTTTGTTGACAGTGGAGTGTTGAAATCCTCTGCTGTAATTGTGTTGCTATCAATATCTTTCTTGAAGTCCTCCAAGATTTTCTTTATGTATTTGGATGCTCCTATGTTGGGTGCATATATATTTACAATGTTTATGTATTCTTGATGGATTCTTCTCTTCAGTATTATAAAGTGACCTTCTGGGTCTCTTTTTATGGCCCTTTTTTTGAAGTCTGTTTAGTCTGATATGAGTATTGCTACCCTGGCTTTCTTTTCCTGTCCATTTGCTTGGAATATTTGTTTCCAGCCCTTCACTTTCAATCTGTGTAGGTCTTTTGTTCTCAGGTGGGTCTCTTGTAGGCAGCATATGTGTGGGTCACACTTTCTTATCCATTCAGCTATTCTATGTCTTTTGATTGGAACATTTAATCCATTTACATTTAAGGTTATTATTGATAGGTATTTATTCATTGACATTTTTTTCATACCTTTGTTCTCTCTCTCACTCTTTTTCTTCCTCTTCTTAAAGCAGGACTTTAGCCTCTCTCCCAGAGCTGGTTTGGTGGAGGTATATTCTTTTAGATTTCTTTTGTCTGGGAAACTCCTGACTTTGCCTTTCATTTAATTGAGAGCCTTGCTGGGTAAAGTAGTCTTGGTTGTAGGCCTTTGCTTCTCATTACTTGGAATATTGCTTGCCATTCTCTTCTAACTTGGAGAATTTTCATTGGGAAGTCAGCTGCTAGCCTTATCGGGGCTCCTTTGTATGTTACTTCCTGTTTTTCCCTAGCTGCCTTTGAGATTATCTCTTTGTCTTGGTATTTTGCCATTTTAATTATAATGTGTCTTGAACTGGGCCTCTTTGGGTTCCTCTTGATTGGGAGTCTCTACATTTCCTGGATTTGTGTGACTTTTTCTCTCATCAAGTTAGGGAAGTTTTCCATCATTACTTTTTCAAACAGGTTTTCTATCCCTTCCTCTTCTTCTCCTTCTCCCTCTGGCATCTCTATTATACAGATATTATTCTGTTTCATGTTTTCCTGCAGTTCTCTTAATACCTCTTCATTCTTTCTGAGTCTCTTTTTGTTTTCTTGCTCTTTCTGGGTGTTTTCTCTACCTTATCCTCCAGCTTGCTGATTAGATCCTCTGCTTCATCCAGCCTGCTTATAATTCCTACTAGTGTGTTTTTTATTTACAAGATTTTATTGTTCATTTCTTCCTGGTTTTTGTTTATAGTTTCTATTTCCTTTTTCATATTGTTGTGGTTCTCACTCAGTTCCTTGTAGTTGTCTATGAGTTCCTTGAGCTTCTTTATAACCATTATTTTGAATTCTGTATCTGATAGTTTGCTTACCTCCATTTCACTTACCTATTTTAGTGGGGAGTCTTCCATTCCCTTTGCTTGCATGTTCTGTTTTTGTCTCTCCATTTTAGGTGACTCTTTTTGTTTGTTTCTGCATCTCCTGATGTTTTGCTTTGCTAGCTATCTTTGTAGTGTGAACATTTATGGTAGGAATTCTATGGGGTTCCATGTGTGGTCTCTTTGGTCTCCTTAATCTGAATGCTCTAGGTTTGTCCTTTCTTCTGTTTTTGTGGGCTCTCTTGTTGTAATTCGGTTTTTACCTTTTGGTGGTTCCTTTGTTGGTGGTTTCTCTCCTTCAGCAGATATACTGATGTTCACAGCTCCCACCTATTCTTGTATGTGATCAGTGGCAAGGGGTGGGCAAAGTGGATTAAGACAGCAGGAGAGAATTCTATGGGATTTAAAGTACCAACAATAGAGAAGAGATAGGAGATTCTTTGGATAAGAATAGTGTTAATTGTGATATTTCATCCAACTAGCCATTTTTTATAAAAGGTGGAAGAGAGATAAGACTCTTGTTAGAGGGGAGGAAGATTATGACTTGAATACAGAAAACAGAGCATTTGTGCAAGGTTAGATGATGAGATATGGTGAGAGTAAAGGATATAAAGTAGGAGTAGTGTGAGAGAGAATAAAGTTAACCACAACAATAATAACGCTCAGGAATAAAGTGAAGTAGGCTAAGATCAGAGAGGGTTGCTGTGTAGTACAATTGTATGGAACAGGAATTATTTACAATAGTATTGGAACATCAATAATGTGAGAAGAAATATATGATTTGGATAACCAGAATAGAAAGTACACAATCAAGAGTAGTGTGTTATTGGAACACAAGTGAAGTGAAAGAAGGAAAATTAAAATGCAATAAAGAGAGAATAAGGAAAATCAGTCAAACATTGCAATTAAACAGAGAAATGAAATGAAGAAAACTAAACATAAGGAAGATAAATTTTTAAAATACTAATAAAATAAAAGTAGTAAAAATAATGAAAAACAATAATAATATACAGAAACAATAAAATGGCAGTTCTATGGGATAGCAAAGTGATATTTGTCTCAGTTTCTCAGTTTTGGGGATTAGCCTTGTGCTCCCCCTTTGGATCTGTCTCTGGACCTTTCGTAACTCCATCTTATTGTCTCACTTGGGGGAAGAAAAAAAGAGAGAAAGGAAAGAGAAAAAAGAAGCCTCCTGCTGACTTTAAACCTACTGAGCGAGTTCTGCTGGTCTTCCTGGATGCCACAGGAAGAGGAGGGCTGGGCTTTGCTTTTCTCCCTTCCTATGGTTTTGAGAGAATGGGGACCAGGTCTGGGCCACAATATTCACAGTTGCCCAGCCTCTGGCCAGGTCCTCCATGAGCTGCCATGCTCAAATCAGCCAGTCAGTCTCTGGGCACACATCACAGTTAATCTGGGGTGTATGGTTCCATTCAGTCACTCAGTCACTGGGCAGGCAGCATGAGTCAGTCTCAGGCATGGAGCCCAAGACAAGCCAGGCACATTCAGTTTTGCTCAGGCACTCAGTCTCTGGGCAAAGGCAGCTGAAATCACCCTTAGAGCCTGCCAGCCGCTGTTGAGAGTTCCTTACAAAACAGCTTCCCACCATTCTTAACAAGCACACGGCCCAACTTTCCAACCGGTAGAGACTTATCCAAGTAAGTGTCTGACACAGCCCAACTCCTCCCTTCCCCAGGTGTTGCCCAGCACCTTAATTTCTCTGGTGCCAGCATCTACAGTCCCAGTGGATGTATACTGCTTCTGTGTGCCTCCCACTTTGTCTCTATTCCCCCTGGTAACTTTCAGCATCCAGGTCCCTCCTGGTGCCAGGCTGCCCTCCCTGCTCTGGTAGGGGAGGGAGCTGGTGATCTAACTTTCCTTCCCATGTCCTGCAGCAGGTGTGAGGCTGGGGGCCACAGTGGCCTAGGTTACTGCACAGATACCAGGGACCTTACCATCCCAGCGCAATCTCCTCACCATCTGTTTTTCAATGTCTTCTACAATTTTTGGTCTCCAAACTTCATATAAGCTGGGATTCCATTAGCTGTTCACTCTGTTCCTCAGAAGATCAGCTAGGTGTTCCAGCTGGGCACAGAGAGAACTGAGCTCCACTCCTACCTACCTTGCCACAATTTTAGAAAGTCAGAAAGATTTTAAACAGAGGACAGATAAAGGATTTCACTACAGTATTGAAAGATGTTGAAAAGAATGGATTGTGTAGTTAAGGAAAGCAAAAAAAGAAGCAGGAATACCAGTCCAAGCAAGAGATGATGGTAGTTTGACCCAGAGTGTTTACAGGGAATAAAGAGGAATATGGTGGTATTCGGGATGTATTACAAAGATTGAGTCCACAGGATTTGCTGATGCATTAGATGTGGAAGAAGAAGGAAAGAGAGGGATCCAGAATGACTCTTAAATTTTTGGCTTAAGTACCTGAATACTTAGAGTTCTTGTAATAGCAAAGACTGTCGCATGAGCAGGTTTTAAAACAGAGAACAAAAGTTCTATTTCAGATCTACTACACTTGAAATGCCTAATAGGTATCCAGTTAAAGATGATGAGTAGGCAAATGAACATGCAAACTAGAAGCTCTTGGAAGGTGTTCTGAGGTCAAAATATACACTTGGCAGTCATCAGTATATCACTGGTGTCATACATATGACTCACAGGTACCCAGAAGTTAAGTAAATATGCATGAGACTCATGGTATCTGAAGGAAAAGCAACAAGGCCACTTCTTGGAGATTTAACATTGTTTTAGATTTTGTGAATTAAGATGTTCTTGGCTGAAATCCAGTGGTAAGAAAGGAAGGACCCATGGGGAAAGGACAGTCTAGACTGGTTACCCCAGGCTCCATACCAGAGCAACCACAATTGTAGAGTAGGACCAGTCAAGACACAGTGTGTGACTGAGGCTAAATATTCAATGTGATTCCTGTTGAAGGTGGATCTAGGACAATAGCTGCACAGTTGAATGTAAAACAAAGAGCTGTTAACTTGGAAGTTCAAGTGTAATCTTGGTCCAGGATGCAGCCAGAGAATATAGGATTATCCTCCTATGAAAAAGATGACTGCGGCCTGTGCAGCATCCGGTACCTAAGTAAAGGTGCCATTTCTACTTCAGATAAGAAAGCTGTATCAAACTGCACAGGGCAGCTCTCAGTCACAGATAAGGCAGCAAGAAAAGCAATGACAGCTGCAAACTGGAACCTTTAAAATCCTGAGGAGATTCTCCAGTAATCCTCTTTCCTTGCTTTCAGAATCAGAATTTTGTGAAGAGTTAGACTCTGGGCAACTTAATGGGGAAACCTCAAAGCAGAGACTAGACATCTTGTTATTTGAGCTGGTGGGTTCTCAAATATTTGATTTGCTTATTATAAAAATAAATGATCTTATTTTTATACCAAAGTAGTGAGGTACTTCATACTAAATATGTAAGTATAGAAGTTTATGTTTATTTTTTGAAGCTATTGAGGCAACATGATTTAGTAGTAAGTAAGAGTTTAGATCTGAATTTGAAGCATGGAATCATCGCACATGATTTGTTTGATCCTGGGAACATTATCTTACCTTAAAATGAAGATTAAAATAAGCTCCATGGCATAATATAAGAATCAAATGACATAATGAAGGTAAATCACTAACTAGCACCATTTTCCTGGTCAATGTTTAATAAATATTAGTTATAATTAACTTTTTATTAAGCATTATTAAGCTACTATTTAAATTCACCTTGTTAGAATCACCCTATGTTTTGAATTCATTTTGAATTCTACTCTGCTCAGCTTCATGCCAGCTGATAAGTTGATTAATGGCATCATTTATGTTCTTATACAAAATTTTAAAAAATGGTTACAGAACAGGGCTTCTAGGTCACAATACTCTCTTCCTTCCCTCAACTCATATATGCAATTCCAACCAATTATAGTTCTTAATTGCACCCTAAATATTCCATAAGCCTTAATCTTATCTTCCTAACTGATCTCCATCTTTTTTTTAAGGTAAGAATCAGGTCTTATTGCACCACTGAGTCTCACAGAACCCCTACCACAGAAGTTCCCTGTGCAAAGATATCAAGCAAAGAAGACCATCTGGAATCACAAAAACAAGTAAAAAAAGTCACCTAAAGTGGGGAGACAAAGAAAGAACTCACAATCAAAAGGAATGGATACTCCCCAGTAAAAGAGCTAAATAAAATGGAGGCAAGCAAACTATCAGATACAAATTTCAAAATAATGCTTATAAGGGTGCTTAAGGAACTCACTGATAACTACAAAGAACTGAGTGGGAACTACAACAGTACAGAAAAGGAAATAGAAACTATAAACAAGAACCAGGAAGAAATGAAGAACATAATATCTGAGATTAAAAATACTCTAGAAGGAATTACAAGCAGGATGGATGAAGCATTGGACCCAATTAGTAATCTGGAAGACAAGGTAGAAAGAAAAACCCAGGTAGAACAGATGCATGAAAAAAGACTAAAAAAATATGAAAATAACATAAGGGAACTGCAACACAATATGAAATGCAACAATATTCAAATCATAGGAATACCAGAAGGAGAAGAAAAGGAGCAAGGGATAGAAACACTATTTGAAAAATAATGACAGAAAACTTCCTTTACCTGGAGAAGGGAAAAGCCACATGAGTTCAGGAAGTACAGAGGGTCCCAATCAAGAGGAACACAAAGAGGCCTACTCCAAGACACATTATAATTAAAATGCCACATTTTAAAGACAAACAGAGAGAATTTTAAAGGCAGCAAGGGAGAAACAGGAAGTAACATACAAGAGAGTCCCAATAAGACCAGCAGCTGATTTCTCAACAGAACACTGCAAGCCAGAAGGGAATGGCAAGAAAAATTCCAAGTAATGAAAAGCACAAGCCTGCAACCAAGGCTACTCTACCCAGTGAGGCTCTCAGTTAAAATGGAAGGCAAAATAAGGAGTTTCCCAGACAAAAGAAGGCTGAAAGAATACACTTCCACCAATCCAGCACTGCAAGAAATGCTAAAGGGCCTGCTTTAAGAAGACAAAGAAAGAGAGCAAGAGAGAGAAGAGAGAAACACAGGTACAAAGGGGAGAAAATGAAGAAGTACCTATCAATGTTAAATGTCAATGGATTAAATGCTCCAATCAAAATGCTCCAACAGGGTAGATGAATGGATAAGAGAATATGACCCGCACATATGCTGCCTACGAGAGACCCACCTCAGAAAAAAAGACCTACATGGACTGGAAGTGAAGGGTTGGAAAAAAAATATTCCAAGCAAATGGACAGGAAAAAAAAGATGGGGTAGCAATAGTTTTATCAGACAAAATAAACTTCAAAACAAAGGTCATAAAAAGAGACAGAAAAGGACACTTCTAATACTCAAGGAAAGAATCCATCAAGAAGACATAAACATTATAAATGTATATGAACCCAACTAGGAGTACCCAAATATATAAGGAAAATCTTTGAGGACTTCAAGAAAGATGTGTAGACAGCAACACTCTTATACTAGGGGATTTTAACTTCCTACTGTCAATGATGGATAGATCTTCCAAACAAAATATCAACAAGGATATTGCAGCATTGAACAATGCCCTAGATCAATTGGACTTAACATATATATATATCATTGATATATATTGATATATATATCAGTTATATATATATCACTATATATATAAACTTTCATCCTAAAGAAGCAAAGTACACATTCTTTTCAAATGCACATGGAACATTTTCAAAGATAGATGACATGATAGGACACAAAACAAGCCTCAACAAATTGAAGAAAATTGAAATTGTATCAAGCATATTCTCAGACCACAAAGGCCTAAAATTAGAAACCAACATCAAGGAAAAAATCCCAAAACATTAAAAGTCATGGACTTTGAATAGCATGCTTTTAAACAATGAATGGGTTAATAATGAGATCAAGGAACAAATCAAAAAGTTTCTGGAAACAAATGAAAGTTAACACACAAGAGTCCAAAACTTATGGGACAAAACAAAGGCAGTCATAAGAGGGAATTTCATAGTAACACCACCCTACCTAAAAAAGAAATATTTCAAATAAACAACCTAACCCTACACCTACAAGAACTGCAAGAACAGCAATGAAGAAAGCCCAGAGCAAGTAGAAGGAAGGAAATAATCAAGATCAGAGCAGAATTAAATAACACAGAGACTAAAGGAACAATTCTAAATATCAATAAATCCAGGAGCTGGTTCTTTGAAAGGTAAACAAAATTGACAAGCCTTTAAGCAGACTCATCAAGAAAAGAAAGAGAGAGGACCCAAACACACACAATCAGAAATGAAACAGGACAAATTACAATTGATACCACAGAAATACAAAGGATTGTAAGCAATTACTATAAACAACTATGTGCCAAGAAATTTGAAAACCTGGGTGAAATGGACAAATTTCTAGAAAAATATAATTCTCTAAAACTGAACCAAGAAGAAGCAGAAAGCTTGAACAAACCTATGACAGCTGGTGAAATTGAAGTAGTATTCAAAATACTCCTAGCACACAAACGCCCTGAACTGGACAGTTTCACAGGAGAATTTTATAAAACATTTAAGAAACAGCTAACCCCTATCCTTCTCAGACTACTCCAAAAATTCCAAGACTCTCAAACTCCTTTTTATGAAGCCAGCATCATCCTAATCCCAAAACCAGATAAAGACAAAACAAAGAAAGAAAATTACAGGCCAATATTGCTGATAAACATAGATGCTAAAATCCTCAACAAAATATTGGCAAAATGCATCCAGCAATACATGAAAAAGGTCATACAACATGATCAAGTGGGATTCATCCCAGGGATGCATGGATGATACAATATTCCCAAATTAATAGATGTAATACATCACATAAACAAAAGCAAAGACAAAAATCACATAATCATATAATAGATGCAGAAAAAGCATTTGATAAGTTACAGCACCCATTTATAATTAAAACTCTCAGCAAAGTGGGAATAAAAGAAGCATCCCTCAACATAATAATGCCATATATGAAACACATAGAGTCAACACTATACTCAATGGGCAAGGCTGTCCACTTTCACGACTTCTACTCAACATAGTATCGGAAGTCCTAGCCACAGTGATCAGAAAATATAAAGAAATAAAAGGCTTCCAAATTGGAAAGGAGGAATTAAAACTGTTATTGTTTGCAGATGACATGATAGTGTACATAGAAAATCCTATAAACTTCACCAAAAAACTACTCGACCTAAAAGTGAATTTGGCAAAACAGCAGGATACAAAGTCAATATTCAGAAATTGAAGGCATTTTTGTATACCAACAATGAAATATCAGAAATAAAATCAGGAAAAAAATTCCATTTGATATAGCAACAAGAAAAATAAAGTACCTAGGAATAAACCTAACCAAGCAAGTAAAAGACCTGTACTCAGAAACCTACACAACACTGAAGAAAGAAATTAAGGAAGACACAAACAAATGGAAGCAAATACCATATTCATGGATTGGAATACATCATAAAAATGTCCATACTATCCAAAGCAATTTATAGATTCAATGCAATCCCTATTAAAGTACCAATGACATATTGTACAAATATAGAACACATATTTCAAAAATTTATATAGAACCATGGATGACCCCAAAGAGCCACAACAATTTTGAGAAATAAGAACAAGGTAGGAGAGATCACAATACCCGATATCAAACAATATTATAAGGCCAGTGTAACCAGAACAGTCTGGTACTGGCATAAGAACAGACACATAGATTAATGGAACAGAATAGAGAGCCCAGAAATAAACCCAAGTCTCTATGGTCAATTCATATTCAACAAAGGGGGAAGAAGCATAAAATGCAGTAAAAATAGCCTCTTCAACAAATGGTGCTGGGAGATCTGGACAGTTACATGAAACTTGACCACCAAGTTACACCACACACAAAAATGAACTCCATATGGATAAAGGACTTAAATATAAGTCATGACATCATAAAAGTCCTAGAGGAGAACATAGGCAGGAAAATCTCAGATATTCCACACAGCAATATTTTCACTGATATGTCCCCTAGAGTAAAGGACATAAAGGAAAGAATAGACAAATGGGACTTCATCGAAATAAAAAACTTCTGCACAGCTAAAGAAAACATCAGCAAAATGAAAAGGGAACCAACTATATGGGAAAATATATTTGCCAATGATACCTCAGACAAGGGTTTGATCCCCAAAATATATTAAAAACTCACATGACTCCACTCCAGGGAGATAAACAATTCAGTTAAAAAATGGACAAAGGACCTGAACAGACACTTCTCCAAGGAGGACATACATAGGGCTCAGAGACATATGAAGTTATGCTGGCATCACTAGCCATTAGAGAGATGAAATTAAAACCACAATGAGATACCACTTCACACCAGTCAGAATGACCATTATAACCAAATCAACAAACAAGTGCTGGAGAGGTTGTGAAGAAAAGTGAACCCTTATACACTGTTGGTGGGAAAGCAGACTGGTGCAGCTATTATGGAAAACAGTATGGAATTTCCTTGGAAAACTAAAAATAGAAGTGCCTTTGACCCAGCAATCCCACTGCTGGGATTATGCCCTAAGAATCCTGAAACACCAATTTGAAAGAACCTATGCACCCCAATGTTCATAGCAGCACAATTTACAATAGCCAAGTGCTGGAAGCAACCTAAGTGCCCATCAGTAAATGAGTGGATCAAAAAACTATGGTATATTTACACAATTGAATACTACAGGGCAGAGAAAAAGAAGGAGCTCCTATCCTTTGCAACAGCATGGATGGAACTGGAGAGCATTATTCTAAGTGAAATAAGCCAAGAGGTGAAAGACAAATAACATTGTGATCTCACCTGAAAGTGGAACCTAATCAACAAAACAAACAAGCAAGCAAGCAAAATACAACCAGAACTATTGTAAAAAAGAATAAACTGACTGTACCCAGAGGGGATGGGGGAGGTGGATAATGGGGGAAAGAAGGGGAAGGGTCTTCAAATAACACGTATGAAGGTCCCATGGACAAAGCCAAAGCAGGGTAGTATTGAGGGTGGGAGGTGGGGGTCAGTGGTCAGGGGAGAGTGGTGGGGGGAAAATGGAGACAACTGTACTTGAACAATAAAATAAAGAATCAGTTTTCAGTCTTCTTCTTAAAATTATTACCACATCTTGAACAGTACTAAGAATGTAAAGGCCAATAAGTGCTTACATTTTTATTTAAATATCCTGTGCCATGAGCAGCATAGATCACTTGGTTGAGCATCATACCATAAAGCGAAGGGTTGCAGGTTTGATTCCTGGTCAGGGCACATGCCTGGATTGTGGGCCAGGTCCCCCGTTGAGGCATGTATCAGAGGCAACTGATTAATGTTTTTCTCATACATCAATCTTTCTCTCCCTCTCTTTTCCTTCTCTTCTTCTATCTTTAAAAATAGATAAATAAAATATTTCTTTTTAAAAAATATCATCCTAAACAGAATTTGAACATAAGTATTGATTATTTTCTCTTTTTCATTTATTTGTCCCTAGAAATATAATACATGTACACATACAGAATCACAATATCTGTGCACCATAACTTCAAATTCTTTCTCTTTAAAATGAAGTGACTAGACCAAACAATTTTTAGTCTTTTTCAATCCTAAAAATATATGATATTATTTTTTTTACCTGTGTTTCTAAAAGTTTCCAAAGGTAATGAATACTTCATTCATTCATTTATTCAACAAAATACTATTTGAAGGCCTACTATTTGCCAATCACTTTTCTAGGTGCTGGAAAAACAGCAGTGAAACACGTGGAACCTCATAGAACCTTCATTTAAAAGGATTCACTTTATTAAAACTTTGAACAAGGAAAGTTTGAAGTCAGGAAGAAAAAAGATACAGTCCATCATCAGTGTTTTAAACTTTAGAAAGAAATCTTAATCCGCAATATCCCTTTTCCATTTGATTCCAAAAGAGAGAAACACTGGTTCCTAGGCAGCCCATGCATTTTCCATTCATTCTATCATAAAAATGTGAAAGTCCAGAATAGACAAGCCCCTTCTCCCAATCACCTGCATTTACTCCACACATCAGCACTTGTCTATTTTGCCTTGAAAATGTCTTGCACCATTCACTCTTTCCATCTATTCCTATTGCCCCTGCCCTGGTTCAGGTCTTCATTTATTCTATCCTAGATGAGTGAAAGCCTCATTCTAAGACTCACTCTACTGCACTAATAGAGCAAGTCCTTGCTTGATGAAGCATAGCTCTCAGCATGGCACTCCCTCCATTACTCAGAAACTTTCAGTGGTTCTTTTTTCCCCTCATAACAAAAATCTCAATTTTTTAACCTAGGACATAAAGTCTTTGACGATCTAGCTTAAACTGCATTTTAAAGATATTTCCCTCGACTTCCTCTTACATACTCTGCTTGAACCAAAACAAACCACTTATATTCCACCCTTACCTTACACCAACATACCCACTCCTTCTGATCTCTGGGATCTCTGTTCCTTCCACCTGGAATTTCTGCCCTTCCCCAATGATGCATGCCCATACCTATTGGTAGCTATAATACACATGTATTTACTTTCGCATCTAATGAGAAATCTGAACTTTGGGAATCTGCACTGCTCAACATCATTAGTGACACTAGCTTTTTTCTAAATTCCTACTCTTTTGAACTAGCAAGTGACTTTCATCTTCATGAAAACAAGATAGTTGTTAAAACTTCTGGGATTATATCCCCATGCCTGGGTGGAAAAAGAAAGGAAGAGGAAGAAGATGAACCTACATCATGAAAGCAAAACATTTTCCAAAACTTCCTAGTAGAGTTTCACTTACAACTCAGGGGTGAGACTCTGTCACTTGGACACTTTAGGAAAAAAGAGTTCTTTAAAAAATTTCATTTATTTATTTTTAGAGAGAAGGGAAGGGAGAGAGAAAGAAAGGGAAAGAAACATTAATGTGTGGTTGCCTCTCATTCACCCCCTGCTGGGGACCCGGCCCACAACCCAGGCATGTGCCCTGACTGGAAATGGAACCAGTGACCCTTTGGTTTGCTGGCCAACACTCAATCCACTGAGCCACACCAGCCAGGGCAAAAGAGAGGTTTTAACAGAGCCTGTTATCACCCCAAACAAAAATCAGAATTCCTTTAATAGAGAATATGGGAAAGGTGGAAAGCAAGATACTCTTAGTAAGACAGCCTGAAGTATCTGCCACAGTTGGCAACCAAAGGTATCACAAACATACACAGTCAAATCAATTTTACTCGCAGTGCTTCTAACAGACACAATTGCGTGATTTGGGCTCCACTTTTTCAGCTCTAAACAAACAACAAAAGCAGAGATAGTCCTGACTGCAAAGGCATGGTGTACCTAGCCAGGGCCTTATTTTCCCGCAACTCCATTCTTTCTACCCTTCCCAAGACAACATATTTTCTGCTTTGGTAAGACGAGCAATTATTCTATTAATTTTATCTAGAAAATGAAGACCACAAAACTGACCATCTGCTCTCCCTCTTTGTGATGAAACAACATATTTGAGTATGACTTCAGTTAACTTTTCATTGTTTTGCAACAGCTAATTCTTGGTCTTTCCACTCGCCTCAAAGTTTTCATCACCTTGTAGAGATGATTATGATCAGACAATGCTTCAACTGTATTGTAAAAAGCTACCCACATACCAAAAGTTTTTCCACTTTTAGATTCCTGGGTAGTGTTTTGGGAGAAGATGTAGTTAGGTGAGTGTAGCTATGTGAGAGCAAGAGGAAGTGGGGGGAAAGGTTGATAGAGTATTATTGTTCTTCTGAGGAAGCTGGTTTATGATGTTCAAAGATCACTGATTGTATTGTTTATTTCTTAGGGAATAATCAACATTAACTTTCTATTATTATGGCCCTTTAGCTATAAAAATTAAGTAAATTTCATGCAAAGAATTTCCCTATTTAGACAAGAGGAAACTATTCATTGATGAAGATGAGCAAAACTTTCTAGTTTACTACTACCGGTGAGTCCCAGAATCACAGATGATTACTCCCTTCAGGTCCAGCTATTGTAATTATGTTAGTGCCCTCTGCTGTACACGTGCAAAATTACAGAAAGCTATGTGATATTTCAGATGTCTAGACATTCTTGGCTTTGGCATTTTCCAGAAGCAGGTCCTTAATAGCATCCTTATTTAATTTTAGGGGGACAACTTTAACATATTGGGTAAAATTCTGCCCTCTTGTAATTGTTATCTAATGCAAATAGAATAATGAATAGTGTGTAAGAGGCAGTCTTTACAGGCATTTTTTTATGCTAAGGAAAATACTAATTACTTTTGCAAAATGATTTAAATTAATTTAAATTTAATTTACTTCTTGATATGGCAATTATTTACAAGCTGGCCTTTTATAATCATTGTGCCCCAATCATATTCTCCTTGACCTCCCTTTTGTATATCCCCCTGTGTTTTTTATTTAAGTCAAAGTCAATTCTGAGACCCATAAACCTTTTTTTGCTTGCTTATGGCACTCAATAATTGTTCTATATGATGTTTGTTTTGTGCCATTGATTTGTTTCTATGCCCTAAATTAAAAATTTCTGCTTCTGTCTGAATTTTATTAACTGAAAATGATAGTGGTAGGCTGAAGCGTTGGCTGTAAGTGGTGCGCTGTCAACCACTTACCTTTTTGCTTATCTCTCATTCCATATTATGCAGTTTTAAGCATCACACTCACCTTTAAATAATCATTCCACATCTTTAGAGCAGTGTACTTCATTCAGATCCACATGCTATATCTTAATTTTGTGAATTTTCTCTCTATAAATAAAGAAATATTTAAAATGGTATAGTTTAAAATGGAAACAAGGATTTGTTTATACATTCTGATTTGGGTAATAATCTGTGAGTCTGAGAAATGAGTGTTTTAAATTTATTTTTTGCCATCTGATAGCAAATTTTTCTCCCTCTGAATCCACATACTTAATTCATATTTATAAGTATTTAGAGCAGGTTTAGGTAACATGTAAATCTGTATTATTAGCCAAACATTTTTCTCTACTTTTAAGGACTATATTTATGCTTAAGATATATGAATATATTTTAGGAAGTAACTTTTTGATATGAAAATGTTTGACATATTTTTTAAAACTAGGGAAACATTTAAAAATCATATTAAATTAAATGTACAAGTAGAACAACAGGACAATGGATCATTTCAAACATTAATGGACTTTCAAATTGATTTTCAAGTTTGGGGGAAATTAAATCAATTTTCAGGTATAGCTTCATGCATAGTCACAATAAACAAAGAAAAGGGGACTAAGGTAAAAATAAGATGAATAGTAATAGGAAATATTTTATAATAATACGTTCTGTTGTCCAGTTAAGTAGTTTTCCTCTGAATATATCAATAATTTTCTGTTTTATATGCTTCAATCTAGAGGGATAAAACTAAATAGAAGGAAAAATATCACAAATGCTGATACATAATTTCTAGATTCTCTGCTTTTTATTTCACATCATTGAATTCAGTAAGATACATTCTAAATGTAAATGTAGCATACATGCATTGGGATAGCAGCATGTTTTATTAAAAGAGTATTTGTATCTTTGGGTTTAAAAATACACGTTAAAATAGTTTGTGTTCAACAAGGAATGGAAATGCCACTGGTAAAATGCCACACATGACCTGAATACTTCCAACAGCAGTGCCACATAACACACAGGCTGCTCTTCCCACAAGCTTTCACACTCTGTGTGTCTGTCTAGGATGAGAGTCTGCCCACAGAAGTCTGGACATTGACTCAGACCTCATGAAAAGCACTTAGGATGGCTAATACTCCAATTTCTGACTTTGTTTTGAAGAAAAGTGCATTCTTAAAATAGAAACAGTTTACATGTTGCTGAAAACAAAATGGTTGCTAAGAAATTTGAAATGTTAAATCCCCTTAACAAAGTCAACTTGTTAAACAAAGACTTAAGTATCGCTCTATCCTTTCCTAGGAATGATTTTTTTTAACTCAATGTATATTAAATAACTTGAACAAGTTATTAACAAGTTGTTCTTAACGTAAAGGTAAAGATAGCTACAAATACCCAAGATATCAAAGCAGAGATAGCTAGTTGCATACCCAAATACCCACTCTCACTTTTTCATTGGAAACAAAACCTGGTTGTGCACAAGTGTGTGTGTGTGTGTGTGTGTGTGTGTGTGTGTGTGTGTGTCCGGGCAATGTGTCCAACTAAAAGGCTAAAATACACAGCCTTCATTGAAAGTAGGTATTGTCACATGACTAAATTCAGTTAACAGGTGGATGCTTGCTCAAGACAATCTAAGAACATTAGATTCCTACAAGAAACACATTTCATATAAAAACACATTGATAGGCTGTGTTAAATGGAGGGAAAAATATACTTATTCAATCACTAACCAAAAGAAAGATGGAGTGGTCATATTAAAATCCAAAAAGGGATAATTTTCCCCCTCCCGGCTTTATTGAAGTATAATTGATAACAAATCAAATCATATATCTTTAAACTGTACAATTTTATATACATTGTAAATTATTTACCATAATTAAGCTATTTAACATACTCATCACCTCACATAGTTACCCTTTGGGTGTAAGTGCTAAGAATGCTTAATGTCTATTCTTTTCACAAATTTCAAGTATACAATACAGTAGTTATTATAGTCATCAAGCTGTACATTAGAGCCTCAAAATTTATTGATCTTATAAGTGAAAGTTTGTATCCTTTTACCAACATGTTGATTGTTTCCTTTGCTATGCAGAAGATTTTTAGTTTGATGTAGTCCCACTTATTTATTTTTTGCTTTTGTTGCCCAATGTCAAGGAGGATTTTCCCTCTCTTTTTCTAGGAGTTTGTTAGTCTTAGGTGTTATATTTAAGCCTTTACTCCATTGAGTTAATTTTTGTGAGGAGTCCACTTTCATTCATTTCCATGTATAGATACATTTTCCCTACATTATTTATTGAAGAAACTATTCTTTCTCAGTTGAGTGTTCTTGATACCCTTACCAAAGGTTATTGACCATAAGTGTGTGGGTTTATTTCTGGAATCCCTATTCTGTTTCATTAGTCTACATATCCATTTTTATGCCAGTACATACTGTTTTGATTACTATTGCTTTGTAATATAATTTGAAATTAGGCAGCATGCTGCCTCCAGCTTTGTTCTTGCTTAGGATTATTTTGGCTATTCAGGATCTTTTCTGGTTCCATACAAATTTTATGATTGTTTTTTCTATTTCTGTGAAAAATACTACTGGATTTTGATTGTGAGTGCTTTGAATCTGTATATTACTTTGGGTGGCTTTGACATTTTAACAACATAATTGTTGCAATCCATGAGCACAGAATATCTTTTCATTTATATTTGTGTCTTCTTCAATTTCTATCACTAATGTCATAGTTTTAATTGTATGGGTCTTTCATTTCCTTGGTTAAATTTATTCTTAAGTACTTTATTGATGTTTATGTTATTGTAAATGGGATTATTTTCTTACTTTCTTTTTCAGATAGTTTATTTTTAGTGTATAGAAACACAACAAAATTTTGTATGTTGATTTTGTATCTTGTTACTTTATTAAACTAATTTATCACTGTTAAGATTTTAGATGGAGTCTTCAGAATTTTCTATTTATAAGACCATGTCATCTGCAAACAAGGACAATTTTACTTCTTTCTTTTTTTTTGGATGGCTTTTATTTGTTTTTCTTGCCTAATTGCACTGGCTAGGATATCCAATATTGTGCTGAACAGAAGAGGCAGGAATGGGTATCCTTGTCTTTGTCCTAAACTTAGACAAAAGGTTTTCAACATTTCATTATTGAGCATGATGTTGGCTGTGGCTTCCTGTATATGTTTTTTTATGCTGAAATATATTCCTTCTCTAATTTGTTGAATGTTTATTATAATAAAAATGTGTTAAATATTGTCTAATGCTTTTCTTGCATCTATTGAGGTGATCACATGATTGCTATCCTTCATTTTGTTAATGTGGTGTATTGCATTATTGATGTGTATGTTGAATCATCCTTGCATTCCAGAGGTAAATTCAATGTCATGGTGTATGATGCTTTTAATGTACTATTGAATTCAGTTTGTTAGCATTTTGTTGAGTTTTTTTTGTGTCTGTGTTTATCAGAGATATTGGTCTATAATTTTCTTTTTTTTGTAGTGTCCTTGCCTGGTTTTAGTACCAGGGTAATGCTGAGCTTGTAAAATAAGTTTGGAAGTGTTCTCTTCTTGTATAATTATTTGGTAGAATTCACCAGTAATCCATCTGCATCTTGGCTTTTTTTTTTTTTTTTGAGAGAGAGATTTGATTACTGATTTAATCTCCTTACATATAATTGGTTTATCCATATTTTCTATTTTTCATGATTCAGTCTTGGTGGGTTGTATGTTTCTAGGAACTTATCTATTTCTTCTTAATTACCCAATTTGTTGGCATGTGATTTTTTATAGTATTCTCTTACAATACTATGCATTTCTGAAGTACCAGCACATGCTTATTGGATAATTTCAAATGACTGGTGTTAAAGTTCACAGATTCTTTCTTCTACCCATCACATCTGTTGTTGAAGCTTTTTACAGCATTTTCTCCATTACATTCCTTGTATTCTTTAACCTCATAATTTACTTTTATTCTTTCTTATGATCTACAGCTTTCTGTTAAACCTCTCATTTTGTTCATGGGTTTTCCTGATTTCATTGAGTTGTCTATCTCTGTTCTCTTGCAGCTCACTAAGCTTCCTCAAAGCAGTTTGTCAGTCAATTCATAAGTCTCTATTTCTTTGTGGTCATTTACTGGAAAAACAATGTAGTCTCCTTTTGTGGAGTCATAGTTCTTTGAAGTCTGACATTGATGTCTATGGATTTGTCTTAATGAATGGCTTTGGGAGAAAGATGCCTTTACTTGTCAATCCACCCAGGTATTCTGAGGCTTTTTCAGTTTTTTTCTATCGATGTGCCTGCTTCACACTTTTTGTTCCCTATTGTAGGTGTGGAATGGGAATTCTTAAGGTTGTATGCATTCTTTAAGTCCTCCAAAGCCAGGACAGGTACTTTGAGATTCCTGTTTATTTTCCCCAGAGCAATATTCAGGAATGCTCAAGTCTGTGAGCCTTCTCCCAAACCCCAGCCAGGCTGGCTTTCAGCACTTGCTTGCTAGCTGCCTTCCTTTACTATCCATGGGAGCCCATGCTGAGAGCCACACACAGGGGGAGGAGAAGAAAGATGGAGGCTCTGGGTGAGGCACACAGAGTAATGGAGGTGCCTGTGGGCCAGTTGGAGGGATCTGCCAGTGAGATGTCCTCATCTCATGGCTAGCAGGTGAGCTTCCTGGCGTGATTTGGTTAGTAGGAAGAATTGTGAAGTGGTTAGTAGTGTTGTTTTGATGAGTTCTGATCCCTAACTACATTGCTCTTAATTTCTCCCAGCCCTCAATCTTGCAGATTACCTGAGTAAAACAGGTGAAGCAGGCAAGAAGTAGGCCTTTTGTACAGTGTCCTGTGCAAGTGGGGAAGCTGATACACACATACTCTCACTTTCCCCTGTGGGAGAAATCATGGGCTGCCAGAGTTTCTTCAGGTACTAAACCACACTGCCTGGGAGAAGGAGTGATGAAGGCAAAGTAACAATTCTTTTACCCCTTTTAATGTATCTGCTCTTGGATTTTTAGTGTGCTAAACATTCTGCACTAGAATTCCAGACTCTCTCAAAGATACTCTCATCCCTGGGTAACTGTGAAAATTGATGTTCTATGACTCCTATTCCATCATGTTGCAGGTGTCAGTCTAGAAAAAATAAAATTCTGAAGCAGGAAAATGATCAGGGATAAGAAGGGACATTACATAAGAATAAAAGGGTTAATCCACCAAGAATATCTAGCTATCCTTAATATGTATGCACCTTTCAAAAAATCTTCAAAAGAAGCAAAACAACCAAACTAACTTAATTGGAAATTGTAGACCATTTGACCCAATAACAACTGAACAAATATCCTTTTCAAGTGAACATGAAACATTATAAAATAGGCTACATCTTGTGTCATGAAACAAACCTTAACACATTTAAAGGAAATAAAAACAAAGAAAGTATGTTCTCTAATCATAGTGAAGTTAAACTAAAAACCAGTAACAGAAAGATATTTGGAAAATCCACAAATACCTGGGAATTAAATAACACATTTCTAAACAATTCATTGATCTGAGAGGAAGTTTCAAGAATACTAGAAAATATGTTAAAATTAATAAAAATTAAAAATAAAACAAAGTATCTGTGCTGTTGAAAAATGTAGTAGTTCCTTCTTTCTGTTGTGTAGTATTCCATTCTGTAAAGGTACCATGGGTTTTTGATCCAATCATTTAGTTTCCAGCAGTTGGTTATTGTAAATAGTGCCACTATGAACATAGGGGTGCATAAATTCTTTTGAATTGGTCACTCAGGATTCTTAGGGTATATTCCCAGAAGCATAATCAATGGGTCAGAAGGCAGTTCTACTTTTACTATTACGAGGAAATTCCATACTGTTTTCCATAGTAACTGTACCAGTCTGCATTCCCACTAACAGTGCACTAGGGTTCCCTTTTCTCCACATCCTTGCCAGCACTTGTTGTTTGTTGATTTATTAATGATGGTCATTCTGGATAATGTTATGGTAAATGAAATAAGCTAGTCAGTGAAAGACAAATACCATATGATCTCGCCTATAAGAAGAATCTAACAAACAATAAACTAACGAGCAAAATAGAACCACAGTCATGGAAACATGGAACAAAGTGAACAAGGGAAGGGGAGGGGATAAGGGTGGAAAGAAGGGGAAGGGACTAGACAAAGAACATGAATGAATGACCTGTGGACATGGGCAACAGTGTAGGAATTGACTGTGGGGGCGGGGGGTTGGATGTGTGGAGGAGGTCAGAGGGGGAAATTTGGAACTACTGTAATAGAATAACAATAAAAATGACTTTAAAAAATAAGAATACATAAAGTTTGTGGGATGCACCAATACATTACTTGAAGGGAAATTTATACCATTAAATTCATATGTTACAAAGGAATAAAGATATCAAATAAACAGTCTAAGTTTCTATGTTAAGAAACAGGAAAAAGAAGAGTAAACTGAAACCTCAACGAGTAGAATGAAAGAATGATAAAATAATAACTTGTCTGTCTATATAGAAAACACCAAAAACCTACAAAGAATTCCTGAGTTAGCAAGGTCACTAGATACAAGGTTAGATATAAAAAAAAAAGTCAACTTACAATAAGCAATTATGTATGTATATAGAATCAATAGGCAGTTGGCAAACAAATTTTAATACTGTATCATTAAAAAATCTAAAAAATAAATTCATATGTAAGAATCTTAAGAAAAATGTATAAGATCTTTATACTAAGAACTACAACAAATATTGATTGAAGAATTCAAATACATGAATGAATTGATAAAAACACCATGCTCATGATTTAAAAGAGTCAATGTTGTTAAGGTGTAAACAATTCCTTCCTAAACTTTTCTATATGTTAAACTCAATCCCAGTGAAAAGCCCAGCAGTACTTTTGTAGGTATAAATAAGCTAATTTTAAAATCTATTTGAAAGGCAAAGAAATTAAAATTAACAAAGCAGTTATGAAAAATGAAAACAAAGATGAAAGACACACTACCCTACTTTAATCTAAAATGACAGTAACCAAGACTAAATTGTAACAGTGAAAGGATAGGCAGTTGATCAGAGGAACACAAAAGATATCCAGAAATAGATCAATATAAATATGATCAACTGATTTTGACAAAGCTATAAAGTGAATTTAATGGAAAAAAGAATACTCTTTTCAATAAATGTAGCTCATTGTTGAAAAACTGAATATATATGCCAAAAAGAGAACCTTAACCAATACCTCACACCTATAGAAAAATTAATTGAAAAATATATCATTGACTCAAATGTAAAATATAACAAATTTTTTGGAAAACAATAGAAAAAAATCATTGTGAATTTAGATGAAGAAAAGAGTTTTTAGATATGATACAGAAGCACTATTCATTAAAAAATATTTGAGAAATAAAACTCCATCAAAAGTAAAAAATTTTGGTTTGTGAAACACATGACTAAAACAATGAAAAGACAAGCTGCACATTAGGAGAAAAATTTGCAAATCGCATATCCAACAAAAGATTTCAAGATAGAAAGATAAAAAATTCTCTAAACTCAACAAAAACAAAACAAGTAACTTAATTGAAAAAATAAGCCAACTATTTAAACATATTTCACCAAAGAGAAATGCAAATGGCAATAAATACATAAAAAGATCCTCAACATTTTTATTCATCAATGTAAATTTAAAAATTACAATGAATCCAAATCCAAATCCCAGCCAGTTATTTTTTCTTTCTTTTTTAAATTTAATTGTTCAAGATGCTAAAATCCTCAACAAAATATTGGCAAACCACATCCAGCAATACATTAAAAAGATCATACACTATGATCAAGTGGGATTCATCCCAGGGATGCAAGGATGGTACAATATTCGCAAATCAGTAAACATAATACATCATAAACAAAAGCAAAGACAAAAATCACATGATCTTAGCAATAGATGTGGAAAAGGCGTTTGATTAGGTATCAAAAATGAGCTATCAAGCCTAAATAGAAATGGAAAACTGTAAATTCATATTATTAAATGGAAAAAGCCACTCTGGAAATGATATATACTTCATAATTCCAATTATATGACATTCTGAAAAAGGCAAAACTATGGAGACAGTAAAAAAATCAGTGGTTGATCAGGGGTCAGTTTCCTGATTGTAATATTGTCCTATAGTTGTACAAGGTGTTACTATTGGGAGAAACTGGGAGAAGGGTGTATGGGATGTCTCTGTATTATCTCTTACAATTCTGTGAATCTATAATTATTTCAAAATAAAAATTGTTACATATTCAACATTTCTGATCATTATTAGGCACAATAGAGGCAGTGCAAAGACAGCCACAAGCTAGAAGATATTTGCTTTACCCACCATGGATTAGTATACAGAATATATAAAGAGTAAATAACAAATAAAATATATGTATCAATAATCCAATAGAAAAATGGCAAAGACATTTCATAGAAGATGACAAATGGCTAATATTCATATTAAAATCTGCCAGAGTTTATGAGTAACTAGTTAAATACTAATTAAAATTATAATGATATAAGATATCACAACAACCTGATTATAATTATGTATATATTATGACCATATCAAGTGTTGGCAAAGGCATGGAGCCTCAGAAGCTCTAATACACTGCTACTGAATATGAAAAATTTTAAAAATCACTTTATAAAACCATTAGATATAACCTAGACATTTTGAACCTGGTACATACCTCATGATCTAGTAATTAGATTCCTGGGTCTCTATGTAGAGAAATTCTTGCTCATTTGTGCAAAAAGACATGTTTGTATTAGCTCTTTTCCCAGGGGCTAAAACTGAAACCATCCAAGGTCTTTTATTGGAATGGATTGAAAAATGATTGTATGTTCATTCAATAGATTACTCTACAGAGGTCAAAATGGATGAACCACAAGTGTATATATCCACATGGAGCATAATAGTGACTAACATAGACAAATGCAGCACAAAATATACAATGTGATCCCAATCTATAAATAGTGTAGAAACACGTATAGGTGGGAAACTTAAAAACAAGAGAAAGTGTCATATAAATGTGTATTAGAGTTACCACTGGGAAGGGTTGGAGGAGATCTCAAGAGTAGCACTGTGAAGAAATTCTTAAGGCAAGGGAGAAATGGATACTTATTTTATTATTATTTTAGAAATCTACTTGAACATCATATGCCCTCATATGTGTGTATACAGATCTGAGGACATATGATATGTGTGTATATATGAGGGCATATGATATATGTATACATGTATATATACATATATGTACACATATATGGCCTATATTTGCTATTCTATATAATAGCAAAATTAAAAAATAAAATTACAAGATAAAGAAGTGACTCAAGCTGATGGTCTAAATGAATAGATTCTAATGCCAGTAGTTTACTCAAATATCTATAGAAAGCAGCTGAGTAAAGAGAAGAACACACTTCAGATAAAGTATGGCTGGGGACCGAAGCTTTTGTTCCCTTAAGTGAGCATCTAAACTTGTGCCTGGCTGAAATCCTTGTGTGCTACAGCTTTGTAATTCTTAAAAATCTTTAGATTAGGTCTACAAACAGTTCTTGTAAGCAGTTAAACCACGATACTATCAAAGTATGAATGTCCCAACATATTGTGTAGCCTAAAGCTATTTAGTTTTATTGATGCAGCTTATATTTTTTCATTTTTTCCCTTTTCAGTTGAACCTGTGTCCAGTTCTGTACCTATAATAAACAGCAACTCAAAGCCAAGAAAAACTGATTATAGACATAATATTCTGAAGATAAAGTTTCAGAGAATACGCATTCTACAACTCACATCTTGAAAAGTGTCATAGTAGATTAGTGGACATTTCACTGGCAATGACATTCAAAACAGATAGCTCACTGTTCAGGATCTGCCCTGGACCCAAACAACATGAGCAATATTTTGCACCCTATTCTTTTATTACTAGGTCTGTAAGAAATGAATAATAGTGGTGAGATCTTGAATAGATTATTAAAACAAATAACCAGGCAAAATCATTGCCCTAATAGTACTGTGAAATGCCTTGGTGCTGGTCAAGAGATACCCCATTAATGCTGACTAGAACAACATAGCTTTGAGACTTGGATCACAGAAGCCCTCCCTCATTAAAAGAAGTCCATATGGCTCCAAACCCATCTAAGACCCCCAACTATGTGCTTCCTTCAGCCTCAGATCTTTAATCAACACAGATGCTGAGATTTTAGCCAAGGTGCTTGCCCTGCATCTGAATAAACTGCTCCTGCAATTAATTAACCCAGACCAAGCAGTTTTTGTGCAGGTCGCAGATCCTCTGGCAAGCAGAGGAGACCCTCATCCATCATCTCACACCACCAAAACCCCCATTTATATCCCATCCTCTTACTCTGAGGAGGCATCTGAGGAGAGAGTAAGCTTCTTTATATTTCAACTATTAGCTAGATTTGGTGTAAAATGACTTTTCTTTAATTCTACAAGATTCCATCTCCTTATATGTTATGAAATGGGACTTATTCCTTATTTTAAGAAACAACCAGAAGTTTCTTCATCTTTTCATTTTTCAATATACCCAAATATTTTTCTAGATAGATGTATACATTGTTATGGATAACAACTAAATATTCATACTGTTAACATCATGTAACCCACACTAGCAAATGAATTTGATTGATTGCTGACCCACTTTCCACAATATTGAGGTTTCCCTGAAAACGGTTTTAAATCTAATCACTGTTAATAGTGTTGAATCTAAAAAGAAAAGAGATTTCTGTGATTCTTCTTTGTGTTTTGATATTATCTTTCCAAATACAGAGTGAGAATGAGACAGAAGTAGATAACATGTTTGAAATTCCTTAATATATTAAAGCATCAAACATTTTTTTTTTCAATTAACAACAGGTAAAGATTAAGGAAGGATTAGAAAATGTGCATGGGTGTTAATATCAGGGCAGTAAAATAGCAGTGGGAAACAGATGGAAGAGTATCAACACCCTATCCTATTCCTTTATTGTTAATGGAGCATAAGTTTCATATTCTCCTGCCACTGACTTAAAATTCTCTCCCCCCACCCTAAGAATTTCAATTCCCAGTCTCCTGGTAGCTTCATTAAGATATCTTTATTAGTATTTATCAGAAAAAAGCTGTTTTTATATTTTCTCTTAAGCTTATTCATCTTTCATTGATAAGGTTATATATAATAAGTGTTTGGACTAAGATGTTTTTTATTGCAAGAAATCCTTATCTTCAAGACAAAAAAATAGAGAGAGAAAAACGCAATTTAGTAGATACATGTTTAATGGAAAAACTTACCTATTCCAAATTTCTGTGGACCCTTGAATTGTACATTGTGATGAGTGACTGTCATGGATACTGCTGGCCATATTTATTTAGTCAGATAAAAAATTGGGACATTTTCATTGCAGGTCAGACTACTTGCATTCTTCTGCTAGGTTCCATGTGAAGTGCCTAATCCTTCCAAGCAAATGTTAACATTAACAAATTCTACATGTTAAAAAAAAATACTCCTTCACTTTCATTCTCAATCACAACTTTTCAATTAGATTCATTCAAATAAATCAACTATCTTATTTCAAGAGTATTCAGGAAGTAAACTAAAACTGAAGCACAATTTAATAAGACAAATTTAATGTAAATACTACCCCAGAGTAACAGATAGTTGAACTTAACTCACTAGACTAAATTTTATAACCCATTTAGAATATGGGGTCAAAATCTGTTTATGAAAAAAAAAAACTAATTCCTCTCAGGTATTTTTTAACATAGTAAATTATGCAAACTATTGAACCCAAAATAGTCTTTTTATTATTTTAGAAATATTGGTAGTAATGCTATATAGGATTTATAAACCCCCTATATTTAACATATTGGGATTTACAACACATAAAATACCTTACAAAAGGTGTCATGATTCACGTACTAAATGTGTTGAAACTAATCAGAATTGTAGTACAAATAGTAATGCTTAAAACACTTTGCATTACACCTGGTTTGAATTAGATTAGAATGATCATAATAATGTCATCAAAGATTACCTTAAAATTAAATTTTAAAAACTGGTATAATTTAACGAATAATATGCAGAAAAATCATAGAATGAAATTTAAAGGGGAAAATTTTTAATGACAATGTTTTTCTAAATAGAACCTCAAGAAAAAGTCTTTATAACAGAAAAGTTACAAAATAATACAATTTAAGACTTTTAGGTTTCAAATCTATGTCAGAAACATATGGAAAAAATGCTTTTCTTAAACTAGTTAGAAAAATCAACCTTCTTTTTAAAGTGAAACCTATTTAAATTTAATCTGCTTCCAAGAACTAGCAAAATAAATACAATAATACATCACTCTAAAGGATGAAAACACAAAGAAACTTCGCAACTCCTCAAATTGCAATTAACGGAAGGATTCTGGTTGTTACCTTGTGTGTGTGCACTGCACGTGTCTAGAAAACACTTGCAGCTCAGTCTCTCTGGGAAAGAATGAATGAAGAAAATCTTCCTACTTAATTCTAAAATTACTAGATAGGACATAATTTTCTAGTTTCAATTGTTTGTAATTACCATGATAATTCTACCACCAGTCAGAAATTGTAGTACTGATGTAGAGTAATAATGTACAATTAGCATTTCTTATCATTTAATAAAGTTCTCTTTGGAGAAGATCATGGAGCCTCCATATGAAAAAGACAGGCTTATATATAATGAGATTCTTGTGTCAATTTTTAACTTAACCCTATAAAATGTCATGTAAATACAAAACAATTTTATTGAAATTTGTTCTTTAAAAAATGAGGTCATATGGTGGTCAACATTACTTGTACTTATACAGTGGGTGATTCCCAGGCAGATATATTCTAAACCTACCTACCAAATGACTTTTTAAAAAATATTCTGGCCATTAGTTTTAGAATTAAAAATTCTTATAGATATTGTTTTCTGTTTTGTTTATTTAGCCAAAAAAGTTTTATAAATATTTGCCTGAAGAATGTTATTTTTTATTTAAGGAAATTAACACAAATAAATCATCTGGAATACAGAGAAATCCAAAGATGTGTAAAAAAAATTTATCCCAGTGTTTAAATTACCGATATGATTATTTTAATTAACAAAACAGTGATTTTTCTTAGAAGTAGGAATGTTAAAATTTCAGAAAAGTGTTGAAGATTTAAACTAGTTAACTATGGAGGGTTTTGTTTTTTTTTTAAAGATTGTTTTGAGAGCTGGGCGATGAAAAACTTTTGAAAACAGATGGTAGTGATGACTGTCTAACAGTGTGAATATAATTAATGCCGTGAACTGTACACTTAAAAGCGGGTGGAATGATGAATTTTATGTTATGTATAGTTTACTGCAATTCCTTTTTGAAAGGAAGGAGAGACTGACTGGCTCTGAGATGAGGACTCGCCGTGCAGGCATCACCGCCCGAGCTTCCAAGGGGCTCGCCTCCCCGGGAAGTCCGCTCACGTGTCCTGTTCCTCAGCTCCTGTCTGGCAGTGGTTGTCCTTGCCACACCCACAGAAGGCTGGTAGAGGAAAATGCAAGGCATTACAAAGAATAAAGTTAGTCTAGAGAAAAACGTGAAAAAGGGTATTATACAAATGATTATTTTATAAAAGATGATATACAAAAGATTAATGGTACATTTTGGAAGACATATGATTTTATTTATTTGTTTATGCCAAATTTTTATCAGAACATGCAAGGGAACATGGAACAGGCAATTGAATCAATGATTTTAGATAGGAGGCTTACTATAGTTCAATCAAATTATTTGATGAAAATTTTCTTCAGGTATTCATCCAAAAACCCTAGCCAAAGGGGATACAAATACAAACATGAGATCTGTCCTAAATACCATATTCTGGAAGGGGAGAGAAAAAAATGTGTGATCAGCAGCATTTTTATCCCATTATCTTCACACCTTCACATTATGTTAGTGAATATATTACCTTCCATAGAGAAAGGAAACCAAGGTTGTAAAATAGAATTAAGGTTGTTAATCAGTTGACCTTAAAATAAAATTATCCTGGATCATCCAGGCTGGCCTAGTGTAACCATATGGTCCATTTAAGTGGGACAGGGAGGTAGAAGCATGAGACAGAGAAATGTTTTCAGTGTGAGAATTTGTAGCATGAGAGGGGCTCCCAATGCAGACCTTGAAGGTGGACACAGGGAGGCCACAAACAATCAAGGAATGTGGGTGATGGTCTCTAGAAGTTAGAAGCAGCCCTCACCTTTTGCCAGCAAAAAATAAATTAATTAATTAAATGGAGGGAAGGACTTCAGTCCTACAACCTCAGGGAAATGAATTCTGGCACGGACCTGAATGAACAAGAAAATAGATTCCTTCTCCTCAAAGCCTGCAGAGAAGAACGCAGCACTGCTAACAATTTGATTTTAGCCTGCTGAGACCTGTCCGGGACTTGTGACCTACAGAGGTTTATTACAGTCAGGCCAGAACTCAGTCAGGAAGCCATATAAACTGCATGGGGCCTGGGAAGCATAGTTTAGCACTGTGCTTTGGAGGAAAGTGAAATGGATTTGCTGAAGAGCTAGCCAGTCTCTGAAACATGACTCAGTGAAAAAAGAAACCAAATGTATAAACAGATAATTTGTAAAAAAAATGAAATAAATCCAATAATTTTAAAAGTGTTTAATATATCCATGATTCAAAAATGCAAGTTAAATAAAAGAGTTACAATTTCTCACTTACCAATTTGGCAAAGATTTTTTTATTATAATATGTGATGTTTGATGAGAAGAAAATAGGACTCTAATACAATACGCTCTAGGAAGCGTACACCCTTCCCTGAGGATCACCACCTGGCTGTGCATGCCAAGCTCTCCAAAAACGCAGATCCTGAGGTGCACCGATGTGGCATCTAAAAATTATTCTAAGGAAAATATTAAATATCATTACAAAATTTTATACTAGCAATACTTAAAGTAGGGAGCATTACTAGACAAATATACATCTGAATCTGTATATTATTTAATTGGACATATTTTTAAAACTAGTATGTATTATCTGTGTAGTGTTTAAATGAAAACATTTTAAAGTATATAAATTTTATCTAGGAATTAACTTTTAGGAATTTAACCCATGGAAATAGTTAAAGAAGTATGAAAGACTTCCCTAAACATTGTTCAAACAAGCTCACTGTTCAATAGTAGTTTGGTTAAATAGATATATGTATTTAATAAATAGATACAAATATATTACATCTCTTCAGTGGAATACAACATACTCATTAAAAACAATGTTGTAGTAGTATACTTACTAACATGGAAACCATGAAATACATATATTATTAAGTAGAAAAAAGGTTATAAAATATGTACAGTGTTGATGATTCCTTGTCTATAGAAAAGAACATGTACACCTGCATGTATTATAATATAGCATGTGCCTAGCAAAAGGTCTGAAACACATTTATATTGTTACATAGAATGTGGAATTACAGGTGTTATTGCTCCTTATTGATTTTCCCTTTTAAATAATAGTTATATGATAATCACATTTTATTTTACAATGTAAAATATAAGAAATGAAAACACAGATGAGGAAAAGCTTCTAGAATTCAGTTTCTGAAAACAAAATGGCATCAGTCTAATAACTTTACAATGTAAAACATGCTTTTAAGTTGTTAATCTAGAATATTCTGTTACAACAGCCTCAAAGCCTATGATCTCCTTTGTCCAATTCCTTGCATGACCCTGTTCCTAGAATTGTGACTAGCCACAAGAATTACCTGGAAGTAATCTAACTGATCTGTACACTTTCAGCTGGAGGGAACAAAGGAGGTTGGACTATTTCCATGAAAATGTAAGTCTGTTGTTCAGAAAACATTGCCTACTCCTATGTACATGTAGAATAACAGTCCCTGCTACTAAATATTAACTCTATTTAATATGAACTTCTATTTCCAATTTCCCTCACAGATAGAAAAAGAATAATTTCCAGTTTACCCTGGTAGGATTGGAAAAGGCATCTAGCAATAAGTCAATCAAACAAGATTTTAAACTCTTACTATGCAATTTGTAAGGAAGGCAAATGAACAAGCAAAAACCCCAAGCCTATCATCAAGAATTTGATTTACAGTCTGGATACAGTAGTTACTCCTTTGGCATCTCGCACTGATCATCCATATGGTCAAGGACTATGACATTCAGGTGTATGATTTCTGAGATAGAGCAGATCTGGGAATGACAAAGCCTAGGGTGGGGGTGAAGTATTGACAAGGCGATGGTCATCAGAATGAGAAGATCAATTACAGGGAAGGCAGAGTGTTGCATGGGGCTTCTTCATGGACACAAATTAGCCAGTATGATGACATGGGGAAAAAAAGAAAAACCATTTCCCCGGTGTTAAAAATTCCATAAATGTGGAGACATAGTAGAAGGGAGGGAGATAGAAACTTCAAATAAGAAGGACATTTTGCTTACAGTCCAAGAGTTCTAGGTTGGATGATAGGGGCTGGGGTGTTGAGTCTGGAGCAAGCTAGACTTGAAAGAGCCACATTTGCCAGCACTGTGTGAGTTGTCCTATATTTCAGCCGAGGTCAGGAGAAAAGGCCTAGGAAGTAGGGGTGGAGGGAGGTATTGTAGAACAGGGTTCCAGAAACAATAATACAATGGAAATAATATTAGCTAACAACTATAAAGTGTATACTATGTGCATAACTTATTCACTCTTCTAAATAGCCAAACGTATGCACTAACTTCCCATTTTCCAAGTGAGGAAAGAGGCATGGGAGATTTAGTGAATTGCCCAGTATCATAGGGCTTCTGAGTGGCACAGATGGGATTCAGATGAGGCAGTCTGGCCCCAAAGTTCACACTTTGAAGCACTCCTTTCTTCTCCAACCAAAAGGTTTGGAAAGAGAGGAAGAATGGGGGAGAGACTGGGGAGAGGAAGCAACACAGTGGAGCCCCAGAAGCAATGTCTGACGAAACTAGCAAGATCAGGGAGACAAAATCTAAAAAGGGTGGGAATCACAAGAGATGCATGTTCCTATTTAAAAATCTGACTGGATATATATAACATTGATTATGACATTACTGATACTTTAAAATTTTAAATATTGCTACGTGCATTCACTTCCAAATAGCATTTTGAAAATAACATAACAAATCATTACTGAGTAATCTGTATAGTACACACATACACCCACATACATCAAAGGTTGTGATTGAATGTGCTTAAATTTGTTGAGTGCATTTTTATAATGTAATTTAAACAAATATCTGCTAAGAAACTACATCTCTGGAAAACACAATGATGTTTGCCTTTTCCTGGTTCTATAAAAGGGAAGAACTAAAATAAAACTGCGAGAAGGTGGCCATAAGAAAATCAGCCTCCAAAGTACAAAGCTGTAAGTAAATTTTATTTATAAATATAAATAGATTTTATGTGTTTTGTATTTACGCTTTTTAGCATAAAATACAAGGTCATGTAATATATGTAACTTTGTAATTTTATGAGTAAAAATGCCAAAATTAGAAAAACTTTGACAAATTTATTTAGTATTTAAAACCACATTATATTCTTAGGATTTTTTCAACCATCTCCCACATTATCCATATTATTTATGAATGTGAAAATTATTTCTATAAAACTATGCTTAAAATGATGATGAATCAGCATTTGTGCAAAAAGAACATCAAGTAAAAGAAAAAATGATATACAAATAACAAAAGAAAAATTGTTGGGAATGAAATTACACAGATTCTGCCTCAATTCTTTATTTTACACTTCTTTTTTAGACCTGACCTCTGACAAAGGTTTTAACTAGCAAGCAAATTTAACACTTCAGCTGTTCACCCTGCCTTAAATCTGACCATTTTGGAGCTTCTTCAAATGAGCCAGATGAGAAACTACTTAATTAGGATTTTAATTATTTTCTTGCATTCTGATAGTATCTGGGAGTCACCGAGAAGCAGCTTGTTTCTGCAGTTTCTCAGCTGCTAACACTGTCCCCCAAGGCAGTGCTTGTGGGTAAATTCCCAGCTCCAGGGAGCGCCAGAGAGAAGCTGCGCACTGCAGAGCAGGGAGGTGCTCCGGAGGGCCTGCCTGAACTTTCGTCGTAGCCTGAACTCCATTGTCTCAGTGGGATACAACTGTCTCCTTCCAGTAGGATGGAGTTAGTGTATTTTGGCTTCAGAATCATGTATCTTTGAACTTCTCTGTGTTCCTGCAGTGACTGAGTTCTGAGTAATAAAGTGCAAGTCGGCTGTTGATGATTCTAGCTTTTAAGCAGAATCAGATAAAAAAAGTGCATATGTGTCTGTGAATGCGTTTGTGTGTAGTTCATGTATTTAAATATCAATATTTTCAGCCCACAAATTGATTTTTAGAGAGTGAGATAATGAACTTGATTATGAAAATTTAAGATTTAAGAGCAAAGAAAAAAATCTCCATTAGTGTTTAAGAGTTTCAGAAAAACAGAAAGGTGGGGGATCAGACAGACATTTTATCCTTTTGTTATTTCTAAGTGAAATTCATTTGTGGGTCACTGTGAAATAGTTTGTGTTCACATAAAAATAAATAGGTTAACTCCTCTGTACTTGTTATGGTTTGTGATTTGTTCTGGAGCCTTGCTGTAACATCATCCACTAGAAGCCAGACTTTAGTTTAAGGTCCACCTTTAATTCTGTCCAGAATTACTGGGGAAACATCATAATGGTCTCCACTGCATTTCTGTACAGTCAAGCTTGACCTCAGAGCACAGCTGTAGAAAGCAGCATTCTAAAGACAGTTTGCCTAGATCTCTGTCCCTGGTTACTCAGTGCTAATCTAGATACTACTGTGAAGGGGTTTTGCAGATATAAAATCCTGGTCTGTTCACATGAGTCCTTTTAAGAGCAGAGAACTTTCTTTGACTGGTGGCAAAAGGAAAAATCTAAGAATAACAAAGCTAAGAATATGACATGCGATTGTTGGCTTTGAACATGGAGGAGCCATGGGGCAAGAATCAGAGCAAAGACAGGCCTCCAGGACATGGAATAACCCCAACCAGGGGTGTCCGACCGCATGTGGCCCAGAATGGCTGATTGCGGCCCAACACAAAATTGTAAATTTACTTAAAATGTTATGAAATTGTGTGTGTGTGTGTGTGTGTGTGTGTGTGTGTGTGAGTGATTATGTGTCCCATTGTATTTAATTTGTGATCCAAGACAGTGCTCCTTCTTCCAGGGTGGCCCAGAAATGCCAAAAGGTTGGACACCCCTACTAGCATCATGATAGTCAAGAAAATGTTGGAGACCTCAGTCCTGCAATCCCAGGACCTGAATTCTGCCAACCACCTGAATGAGCTTGGAAGCAAATTCTTCCCCTGATATTCCATTTAAGAGCAGCATGGTTGACATCTTGTGAGACCCTAAACAGAAAATTTTGCTGAGCACCATAGGATTTAATACCCACAGACAGAGCTAATAGATGGGTGTTGTTTTAAAGTGCTACATTAGTGGTAATTTGTTATGAAGCAATACAAGACTAATACAATAGTGCTTAAAGAATATTCAGATCAGCAGCTCTTTCTGCCAATTCTGACCTTATTTTATAAGGACTCATTTTATCCAACTCTGATTTATTTCTTTTTCTCTGCTCATCCTTGTTTGTACCTCACTTATACCTCTTGGTCCACTTGTTAGTGCTCCTGCTGGTGGATAAGAACAGAAAAGATTGAGATCAGTATTTACATTGTGTTTTCCAAAGCTGCAAACAGCCAGTGGAATCCATTAACATAGTTTTAGGTGGTTCCCAATTTCCTGTGATTTTGTTTGGGAAAGTAATAATTACCCCAATAAGCCCTGCATAAGACTTCAATTCCTTCCTTATAGCACAGGTAAGTAGTTACCTTTATGAAACAGCGAATTGTCCCAGTAGTCATTGACTTATCTAGAACGTATACTGATCTTTAGTTTCTGAGATTTAAGGCACTATGAAAATGACAAAACTAAACTAAAGCAGCATTTTGAAAATGAGTGGATGTGAGACATACATTTGAAACCAGGGTGGAGATTACCTTTTTAGCGAATGCATTTTCTTTGCACCTTTTAATCTGTTTTATCCAATCCAGAACTTCAAATAGTGGCGCTGAGTCATTATCAGCCAGCTGTGCCCTTCATAGAACTAGGATCCACTGTATGCCCCACTGGCCTGCTCCGGGGAGAGAAAAGGCATGTACGTGCTCCTTCCTTCATTCTACACTTCATAGGGTAAAGCAACATTGAAAAGCAAGCAGTGCCAGTGGCAAGTGTATGACATTGTGTTCCATCATGGGAGCAGAATCACTGTGGGTATTATGGAATGAAGTACTTATTAGAGGGATTAAAAATTACACAACTGTGGGAGCTGGGAAATCTACAGAAGTGTGTTACCTCTGTATCTGCCTGGAGTCACTAAAGGTCAGTAGGGTCAGCATTTGGGAAGAGATACTGGATGTGACTCTGGGGAGAGGAGAAAAATTAGAACCTGAGAAGACAAGTTGAAGCCTGCATATCAGCAATAATGTGTACAAGCTGTAGCAGTTACTGGTGCCCTGCACCAACCCTTAGAACATAAGGGCTCGCTACTTCACTTCTGCCTGCCAAATTTTGTGCAAATTTCCCTGGTCACCATCCCTAACCTGGTACCACATATGCAAAGAGATTCTGGGAAAAAATAGTTCAAACCTTGCTAACTTGACAAGGTACAGAACCACCAGAGTAAAGCAGAAACCAACTGCTGTCAAAGATGGTAGAGCGGAGATAAGCCTAGAAGGAGCCTCCACAATATCTAGTCTTTAAGTATTCTTACCTCCCATGTAAACCAAAAGTAAAAATGAAAATCCCGTTATGGATTTTCAACATTTATGCCTAATAGCTAGACTGAGACACTGCTTAGTATCTTCGGTCAAACTTTGAAGACTGACCCCAGAGCTAAATGGCAGAATCCTATAGTAATTCCAGGTCCTAGAAAACAGCCAGCTCTTCCCAATAATGGTGTGACAAACATCTCAAAAAAATCCCTCCTGTGGTACATTTATAAAATGGAATACTACACAGCAGTAAAAAAGTAGTTCTTACCTTTTGAGACAACATGGAAGTAACTGGAGACTATTGTGCTAAGTGAAATAAGCCAGTTGGTGAAAGACAAATACCACATAATCTCACTTATAAGTGAAATCTAATGAACAAAATAAATGAATTAGCAAAATATAACCAGAGGCATAGAATCATGGAACAGGCTGAAAGCTGTAAGAGAGGAGAGAGAGGTGGGGACTGATTGAAAGAAACTGAAGGGATTAGTCAGAGAACATACGTGAAGGACCTGTGGACATGGGCAATGGTGTGGGGATTGACTGTGGGACTGGCGGTGGGCAGAGTGGGCAAAGAGAGGAAAATTGGGACAGCTATAATAGCACAAACAGTAAAATGTTTAAAAAATAACTTCTGGATTGGATAAGTAGAGAACAGATAATGGCAGGATAAAGGAGCTCATATCTGCTGGGGAAAAAAGACAAGAGGGAATAAACCAAAGGAAAAATTTAAGGAGACACTTTTAAAAATGAAGAATTTCAAATAAAGCTGGGAGAAGCCTTACAGAATATCTTATCATCATCAGATTTGTCCAGATGGAAAGCACCTGAAAATCCATGGTATTCTTACAATATATTATGAAATGCTGATATATTATTTTCATATAAATTGAGGACCATTTTGCTGGAAGAAAAATAAAGCTATACTGCATGTATGCAACATGAAGTCCCAACTACAACCACATATGAATAGTGGCTCTCAGACTTGCTCAGATGGAAAGCACCTGGAAGTCATGTTATTCTTTTCAGAATAGCATAAATATTGATAGATTTTTAATACCATGTGAAATGAGAAGTTTTTCTTCAAGATGACAGAACTATATACGTATAATATGAAATCATTACCATGAGCACACATGTCTTCAAAGCTGAAATAATCAATTGTTTCCAAACATTTCAATGTGAAACCATTTACTACTTGTTCATATGTATTTTTCATCTTCTAATCCAACTAGCCATAAAATAAAAAAAAGATTTAAGAAAAAATTGTGGGTAAAGACTGTTAAATTTAAAAAAAAATATTTATTCAGTGCCTTTATTTTTGAGAACTGGGAAAAGCCAGGCTGTTATCCCATTCAGGTATCCGGAAACTTCACTCACACAAGTGAAGGTCCCATGTTCCACAGGATCTTGATTTGGAAACCATCAATCTGGTCCAAACCCCTTAATACACAGATGAGAAAACTGGCCTAGAGAAATTCTAGCTTGCCAAGGGTCATACGAATAATTTGTGACAAACTTGGGGCTAGAAATCTTGTCCCAATTCCTAATCTTGTGCTTTTTCCAAATTAGCTTGGATCTAATTTAACCACCCTCTGGGATCAGGTGGTTTCCTTAAGCAGGTGCTGGAGGAGAACCAAGTAGTGGAATATATGGGATACCTAGACAGGCTCTGCTAGTAGCTCACCCAGCCTCAAACTTAAACACACCCTTCAGATTGCAGAGAAATCTGGTAGACTTAACATGGGTGTTAAACTGCATTCAACTGCATTGAGCTGCATTCCTTGCCTTCAGAGTTACATAGAAGTCATCGAAGGAATAGAAAATGTGAAACTGTCCATAGGAAGAGCACTAGGTACATGACAGAAAACATGAGAGAGTATCTAGAAGAAACAGAATAGATCAGCTTCAAGTAGACACCTAAATACAGCCCTGTTAACACCCATGATCTTGCCCCTGACAGAAAACATCTGCCAAACCCTGTTCTAACAAGTTGAAATGTTGCAATGTACAGTATTTCCAGCAGAAAAGCAAATAAGTTTTATCACATGCTTTGATTTTGATCATTTGAGAAGTGGCTCCCTGGCTCACTGTGTGAAGGAAGGTCCTGGGACTGTAAGTCCCTAGGACACTGCCACTTTCGATTGCTGGTTTTTACCATGTGTGTAGAAGGGATACTCCCTACACACATAATATGCACTCGCTAGTCACACGCACTTTGGATCATCAGAAAAGATTGTGGCATTATTTACACTCTACATTTTCCTAAAAATATTCTTAGCTATGGTCATCAAATGGCTATCATGTATTTCCGTACTTGTGTCCTATTCATACATCTTGGTTGTACATGATTATTAATGCAAATAATTATGCTCCCATTTTATTTACTAATGATCCCTACTGGCTATACAACTTTGGGCAAGTTATTGAACTTCTAAGCCTAACTCCTTATCTGTAACATTGGCACAATTAGAAAGTCTACTCCACAGGGTTGATGGAAGTAATAAATGAATTAATCCATGTAAAGCACTGATTGAAGAACTAGCAATAGTAAGTGTACAATAATTAACCATTATTATTATTACTATTATCATTTCCCTTTTACCTATGAGTAATATGAGGCTAAGTGATTTACCGAAGGTCACCCTCTAGTAACTGGAAGTATTTAACAGGGTGATCACTGGCTGGTGAAAGTGAAGGTAATTTTTAAAAAATTTTCTTCTTTGTGCTGTAAAGTAGACATGCAATAGTTCTAAAATTAGAAAATAATAAATTTTATAGATGCTATATAAAAATTTAAATAATTCAAAATTAAAATGATAAAATTGTCACATGTGAACTCCTGCCCTTCTGAAGATCATGTGTACCTTCTAACTTCTCTCTGACATTGTCATGAGTGTCTGTTCATGGTATTTTCTTCCCTACAAGTCAGCCAGGTGACTGCTCTGCTCACTGCCTGCTGAGCAGCGGGGCACCAAAGAATACATGAGAGTCACACACAGTAACTATGCTATTCACCCAGCTTTTACGGAATGCAGTTTCATTCAAAGTAGAACATCAACATACATTAATATCCTACTCACACTCTAACAATCTAAGAGAAATATAACACACATACACACAGCAATCAATGGAAGATAGCAAACCTGAGTCCTAGAGTCTCAGCCTGCAGGTCTGGGAGACAGCACTATGGGTAAGAGAGTTGTCAGTGTCTTGCAAGGAAGGATCTCCGGAGCCAGGTGGGCAGCAGGGCAGGCGAAGTCCTCAGTCCAGCCGGCAGAGCCTCAGCTGCCAATGCCCAGGGAGATCAGCGTGGCGTGGAGCAGCACTCTGGTGTGAGGAGCTCAGCTGTCTCAGCAGTGGTCTGAAGCCTGCTTCAGTTACACCTTGAAAGTGGTGTTCTCCACCCTGCCAGGTCTCTTCATAAATGTCTTGGCACCGCTGGCAAATATGGAATTTCTCCAGGAGCCTATCCTTGGGTGGTCCTGCTCTGCAGACATGACTCTTCTGATCACATGTGCAGATATCTTAGGTGTGTCTCCTTGCCAGATGTCGTCACCCTGATTTAGGTAGCTTCCCTCTTGATCAAAAGTGTCATGGCTGACTGACCACCATTTTGGTGGACATGAGTGACTCCACTTTGTTTATATACTTTATGCTGTCCTGATCTGACCAATGACATTTTATTGATTCTGCTCTCCACAGACATCTCAAATATTGACCTGATCAAGGTCATCTCATTTCATTTTCCTTCAGTGTAATAATAACCAACCTTTCTATACTTATTTAAAAAGTAAAGAGTATTGTATTATATCATTTAGTCCTCAAAATAATATTTGGGGCTTATGCTATTATTTCTATGATGCCCATTTTACAAAATGGTGATACAAAATAGGCTTACAGAAATCCAAGGTTACTGTGCTCCCCCACCCTCCCAGGACATTCTGATTTCTACTTAACCACTGGGTTCTGCATCCCTGCATCACCTGCGTGTGCTGGTGGTCTGTACATCCATCACTTCTTAGTGTCTCCTCACACTGTAGCCATTTAGGCAAGAGAGGTAGTCAAATGGCACTTCATGTACTGGTGCAACTTTTATAGAAGGAATATTGTGAATATGTATTCAATGCTGTAAAAAAAAGCATTAATACTCTGATGCAGCAGTTCCGCTGTTAGGGAATTATGTTATATCCTTTATGTTAAATAAACCAGATAAACAAAGGTTTACATGAAAGGATGTTCATCACTGTTTTATAACAGCTAAAAATTATAAGCAACTTATATGCAAAACAAAATGCTATTAAGTAAAATATGGCACATTCATATGATGGAATACTATGTAGCCATTAAAATCACATTATAGGAGGCATTTAATAGCATGGAAAATTTTCATCATTTATTATTAAATGCAAAAGCTTACAAAACAATATGGGAAATTGGGAAATGTGTTCCCAATTTTATTTTGTTTCTATGGGTATAGAAAATAGATTGAAAAAATAAAGACTAAAAGGATAACTCTCAGTGACCCTAAATGATGATATTATGAGTAATTTAAATTACTTATTTGTGCCTTTATATTTTATCATTTTTTACAATAAATGTTATTTTGTAATCAGAAAAAGATATGCATAAAAAGAAAAATTGAGTAAAGATGAAAAAAAAGGCTATTCATTTCATTTATACCCTAAGACAAATTTTAAATGAAACAGCCTTCCTTAAAGTATGCCTAGAATTAATGCCTCCTGTACATGTTCAGAGAGAAAAATTTACTTTCACATTAGCTCATAGCTTTAGTAACATTTCTTTGGATGCATACAGTTATCGATAATGCAAGAAGAAAAGTAAAAATCATAGTTCTCAAAATTCAATTTTATTTTATTTTTCATTTTAGGGCTGTACAGTTTTGCTATAAAATAATGCCTTTTACATGAGTTTTTCAAAACATGAAAACTATTAACTTGGCTGACCAGGTTTTTTTGTCACTTGTTACTCTATATCCCTAGCTAATTGTTACTGATGTTCTGCATTACATAGACTGTAAGACTCCTAAGGCTGTGTGGAAGAAAACTATTACTATACTGTTTTGGAAAAACACTGCTTTGTAATGTATTGACCTTAGTTTCCTTATGTGTTTAATAATATAATGCTTAACATAATGCCTATCCATACCCTATACCTCTTTTGTCCTTGTAGCTTTTCACATCTTGCTCTCTAGTGGCTGAATATTTGTGTTTCTTAATTACCCATGAATATAATTATCTTCCAAATACAATTTCAATTTACCCTCATCCATCCATTTGTGTTATATTTCTAATCTTTTTATGTATCATCTGTTCAATTCCTCTTCCAGCTCATTAACAATTTGTTAAACATGGCTACCTTCACACCAACCACACCTTTAGACAACCTGCTGTATCTAAAATGTTGGCGTGTATCGTTGCTGATACTTACATGCCTGGAGCCGATTTTAAATACCTGTAACAGTAAGTAGTGTTATTCCAACCTATTTGAATTAGCTTCATCAGTAATTCTATCAGACAGTATATACAAGAATTTACAGTAGCACGATTTTATATAATTTCCACTGTATTTCATTTTCCATTGACTTTGTAACTTTTCCCAGGATGGCTTACTTTAAATGAACCCTGCCATTAGCATGTCTAAAGCCAATGCATTCCCCTCCTGCGTAACCCTCTGAGGCCTCCTCCTCCAGAGTTCCTTTTCTTTGTCATCACCAGTCACCTAATTCTGTAAGAACTTATTTTTTGTTGTTCTCTCTCTGTTTTTTAATTATATTTTATTGATTATGCTATTACAGTTGTCCCATTTCTCCCCCATCATTCCCCTCCACCCTGCACACCCCTTCCCACCCACATTCCACCACTTTAGTTCATGTCCATGTGTCATAAGTTCTGTAGCTTCTACATTTCCCACACTATTCTTGCCCTCCCCCTGTCTATTTTCTACCCACCGTCTGTGCTACTTATTCTCTATACCTTTTCCCTCTCTCTCCTCCTCCCACTCCCCTGTTGATAACCCTCCATGTGATCTCCATTTCTGTGGTTCTGTTCCTGTTCTAGCTATTAGCTTAGTTTGCTTTTGTCTTAGGTATGGTTGTTAATATCTGTAAGCTTGCTGTCTTTTTACTGTCCTATTTTTTTATCTTCTTTTTCTTAGATAAATCTCTTTAACATTTCATATAATAAGGGCTTGGTGATGATGAACTCCTTGAACTTGACCTTATCTGAGAAGCGCTTTATCTTCCCTTCCATTCTAAATGACAGCTTTGATGGATAGAGCAATCTTGGATGGAGGTCCCTGACTTTCATGACTTGGAATACTTCTTTCCAGCCCCTTCTTGCCTGTAAGGTCTCTTTTGAGAAATCAGCTGACAGTCTCTTTGGTGTTTTGACTCCTGTCCTGTCAGTCACAGCATCTGCCACTGCTCCATACTGTGACTGCCAGTGCTGGCTTCCCTACAGTGCTCTTCCTCCCTTCCTTCACCAGCAACACCCAAATCAGTCCTCCAAGTCCCTCACTTACTTACTCTGTGAAAACTTCCAAAACCATCCACCATTCTTGTTCTGCTGCTCTGCATCCACTCCCAGCCCCTGCAGAATTAAACACTTCCTCCCTGTGTCCCCAAGCTCCAGATATTGTGATCTAAGCTCATAAAACAAAATCAGATAAATGGGCAAAATTTAGAATAACAGATAATGCCAAAATTGTCTACACTTCACTTTGTTCTCCATGAAATCACTTTAAGAAATTAAAAAAAAAAGTTATGCTGCGAAACTGACTTGGGACCACATGACAACTGTCTCACTTCCCCGTTCTGCTTCTTGCATCTCACTTCATTCCAAGGATAAAAAGAGCTGCATCTTAGACTGATGAAACTCACAGCCTTGAGAAGAATGGCTTTGGCCCCTGTAACTTTCCTATCCTCCATATACACTCGGTAATGTAAGTTTGGAGTTCAAAGGCCTTTTCTCTTGTGTGGCTGAAAGTACCATTCTGATTAAACAGATCGATTAGCAAGTGGGTTTATTTTTTAATTGACCCCTGAATCTGTGCCCAGTATTGTACTATAAATGCTAGAGAAATCTTTTTCAAATTGTGGGCTGAGATTCAATTTAGGGTCATAAAACCCACTTGGTGGGATACAACTAGAACTTTAAAAAAAATGAAATAAGATGGAATCAAATAGAAAACATCAGAGCACATTGTGTATGTGCACGCTGGGCCCCAAAGCGAAGTGTGCTATTCTGTGGGCCATAGTAAAAACAGTGAGTGTGTTTCTGGCCTCTAATTTGTTTGAAGCCTACTTGAAAAGACTAAAACCTGGGAAGATGAAACAATTCTATCACCATACCTACTTCAATTCTGTTTTACATATTTTATAGATCAATATGGGCTTAAATAACTAGGGAGCTTTGATAGGTGAGTTGGCACAATGGCTAGTGCTACTGAAGGTGGGTAAAATTTGGATTCTGTGTAGATACAGAGAATTTTCTAGAAGAGCCATCAGATCCACCAGTGCTTTAGTGGAACAGATAAGGCATGTATAGAAAAACTCCAAAACAAAGTTTGCTAAAGTTGATCATATGAGCAAGTGACGTTTATACATGTACTATAATAAAGCAGAACCATCCTGCCCCCGCCCCAATTAGCCAAGTTGCCCCTGCTCTAAACTTCAGTTTGGATCTACTTTCCTTAGTCCCGTGGTCCCCGGGCAATCTCCACCATCTCCGCTGCCTGGTGTCCTGCTTAGCACGCAGCACTGGCATCTCCCGTTTGCTTTTCTCTGCCTCCCACTTTATGGTTAACGCCCTGATGACAGAAGTTGAATCCCCTGTGTTCACCTTTTTGTTGAGACTATCTAACAGAGGGCCAGACACAGTCAACACTCCACAAATACTAGTTGAAGAAATGATAACAAAAGTTACTGTTATTATTTTAGAGTGTTACTAATGTTCTGCTTTTAATAGTAGTTACCCTTCCGGAGCTGGCTGATGAACAAGGATTTTTCTCTCTTTGCAAGTCTGCATTATTTGAAAATTTTCTAGAAACTGGTAATAGTTTATAATTTTAAAGTGATAATGTTTGTTGTTGTTGTTGTTTGTTTCAAATAAACCAGGTTGGACTAGAGGTAAAAGAAAGCCTGACAGAAATCAGCCAACGGGGACTTCCTCTCTCTCCTGGGGAAAGGCCCTCCTTGGCACGCCCTACCAGAGGCACTGCCCCTGCTCCCAAGCACTTTTACCTCCATCCAGTGGATGTTTGGTACTGTGGGCTTTTAAAATTATACCTAAAAATTTCTCAACCTGAGAAGTATGATAACCTTAAATCAAAAACATGAATCTGTCTCCTTCTTGCGCACAAGAGGGCACGTCTGTGTGAGGTGTGGTTCAGGTTATCAATGGCGGAATTAAACTCAACTTGCAAGTCTGAAATCACAGATTAAAAATAATCAGAAAGAATCATTTAATGGGATAACAATGAAAACAAGATAACATATATATTCCCTATTTTACAGCAGTGGTTTTAAGTCTGTATTGGGGTCCAAAATCCTTTTGAGAAGTCGATGTAAGCTCTCCAGAAAAGTGTGCATAAGGACATTCACAGTCAGTTCTGATACAGTCTCAACGAAGACCCCAACCAGCCATGGGTGCCAGAAACCAGAAAAAGGATCCAGCTTTTCAATTGTCATGGTGGTGTTTCCATACATAATCTCACTTGATCCATGTAAACTTCCTACAGTTAGGTCCGGCCAGTTATCACCATTGCAAACGGGGAAACTAGACATTGTAAGTGCTTTAAAATGATTTCTTCCCTATCACACAGCTGGTAGCAGAACCCAAACTTGATTACAGATATATATAATTTCATACTTTTTCCCCTAAAGATATCTAATTCAAACTTACATAAATAAAATATCTACAAAATGCTTTTTATAGCCACATTTTGCAGGAACTTCATACATGTATTTTCCTAATGGGAGGACAATGAAGTTGTCGGAGTCCAGCAACACCACACACCTCCTTCTCCAGGGTGACTGTGTACACAGTGCCTGCTCTCCCAGCCCCCGCCGGCTTGGCAAGCCGGAGCAGGAGAGAAGACTGCAGGTCCACCACATGGCAGGCCAGCATCCACTCTCCGGGCCAGCAGGCCAGTCTGCTAATGGGCTTTTGTATTTTGTAATTAAATAAAGGAGCCATGTAATGCATGTTTATCTCTTCACTTGATGGAATTCTGCTTTCTGGAACTACTTAAGGTATGTATGTCATCAATAAGTTGCCAATATATTTAAAATGCTTGTAGATTTCTGGGGGGGGGAGAGTTTATTGCCCTTTGGGGAAAATTTAGAGAATTTGAGGAAAGTCCTTAAAGTATTATTTGCAATTTTTAAAAAGGGAATAGCATGTGCTAATGCTTTGGTTCCCCTTGATTTCTGCTTTGACAGTTCCTGACGCAAGTACCAATATCACTGCATCATTATGACTGATGATCATTTGTGGAGTAAACAAAAAAACAGGTCCCAGGATGCACCACTTCCAGAAGATATTCTGTCTCTAGAGCCAGTTGCCACATTGTAAACATGACAACAAATGAATTGATGATAACATCTGCTTAATCTGGCTTTTGTCCACATGTCACAACTGTAATGTCGCTAATTGAGACTTTTTTAATTTGCACTAGTCTAGTTTCTTTATTCCCCACTCTCCAAACTGAGTTTAATTTAATCAATGTTAACTGAAAAGCTGTCAGTTTTAATGGTGCTACATTTTTAAAAATCTTTGATGTTTAAGAAACATGCAAACCAAATGTTGTCTTAATCTAGAAGAGTTGGGTTTTCTGACATCATAGTAGTATACCAAGATTGTGTCTGATGCTTGTTAAAAACTAAGAACTTTCACCTGATGGGATTGTTCAGAGTATCTAGAAGGCGCTTAATAAATATTAACTGATATTCCTGGGGTAATTTTTTATGCAAATGGGTAAAGTCAATAAAGCAAGAAATGATGGATTTATGCCGAGTGACTTCAGCATTGATTAAATTTATGAAATAATGAATTAAGCTAATGATTCATTTAAATTAAAAGTAAGTTTTAGGCCCTAACCAGGCAGCTCAGTTGGTTACAGCATCATCCTGATACACCATAGGTGTGGGTTCAATCCCCAGTCAGGGCACATGCAAGGAACAACCAGTGAGTGAATAAACAAGTAGAACAACAAATCAATGTCTCTCTCTCTCCCTGCATCACTCAATCTTTCACTCTCTCATTCTCTCTCCTCCATCCCTCTCTCTCTCTCAAATCAGTAAGTTTAAAATTTTTAAAGCAATTTTTAAACCTAGAGACAAATGATAAATAATTCAATAAGAAATCACTCTCATCTTTCACTAGTACATTTAGTGAAAATTATGAGTCCTACTAAGGGAAAATAGGTAATCTACCTACACTAAAATAAAAATAATTAATCTATTAAAAAATTGCAAGCTGTCTTTATTTAAGTCAAGTTATTCTATAGTCAACACAAAATAAAGATAGCTTAGTCATTCCTCCAATACTCACTTATGCCAAACAGATTACCAAACTAATCCCATTTATGCTTTGGATAGTTTTTTTGTGGCAGTACTTAACTCTTTATTTAATGCTATTAACATCAGATTGGTACTTCATCTATCAACTGGCATATAAATTCAATTTAAAATATAGAGTTTATGGTTTAATTGCAATTGATACATGACTATAATATTTTAAATATATGCTCCTCAAGATTAAGATTAAGATCTCATTAATGTCCATGGTTATCATAAAGCCCAGCTATGCCAGCACACATTGGATGTTCAACAAATATTTGACTGTGTGTATAGTGTTGCATTCCATAGCTACACTGCTCTCTACAGGAGAGTCATATCCCTTAAGTGTATGGCCAATGTTGCCCTCTAGTGGTTAGCATGCCTAGGTGAGTCTTGGTACATCTGCTCCACTTGAGGTTCCTACTAGAACATTCTTTCCTATTAGTTGTATATGATAGGCGCTAATTTTTTGACAAGGCAGTATCTTTCTAATATTGTAACAGAAACCTAATAAAAGTATGCAGGACATGATTTGATGGGGGAACATTAGTTATACACATCTTTGTAATGAGTATTATATTTTAATATGCCATGTGACAGTAATCCCTTATTTTGTGCAAAGTCTTTAATCAGATTGAATTGATGTGGTTCAAAGGAGTTTTTGAGGCACATAGCAAGGGTGCTTAAAAAAACCTATTGGAGCTATCAAAATCTATCATATATTTTAACACTGACTTCATATGTAGCTTACAAATTAATATTTTCACAGTATGAGAGCAGCTCATCTAGAGCTATATTCACTTTCTTTTTTTCTGTTCTTAATGTAGAAAGAAGAATGTTCTTTCTCTTTCCACTATATTCTTACTCATAACCAGTGACTAGCATGGCTGTTGTGCAATCACTTCTCTGCACAACCCCAGGACAGGGTGTTTCTGGATCAGAGGATGAAGGCTGAGCTGAATGGACAACCAACCATAACCCCTAAAATATATGGAAATGTAATTCCTGTCCATGAGGCCACTTGCCTTTCTTCCTGGGAGACTCAAACACTTCCCTCCTTTTTTCACTTGTCTATTCCGCATGGCATGCAAATCTAGGAGGGACAGCGCAGCTGAGGTTTATCTGAGCTGATCCCATGCACCGCTTGCATGGTGGGAGAATGGACTGAATGCATGCCTTTCAAATTTAGCATTTGCTTTCTGAAGAGTCAGGATGAAACCGAAGTTATTACCTACTCAAAAATTAAAAGGTGAAAAACAGAGCAAGAGAATAGTATTGTCATTAAAAAAACTGAGAGTGCTTGCTCATGTACAGGGTACAATACTATTAACAACATTGGTGAGAATTTGGCCCAGAAATATGTCCCTGGCAACTACTTTGTGCCCTCCAGCTGCACTAGGCACAACTCCAGAGAATCTAATTTGCATTACTCAGCATTAGACCTGGAAAGACCTAGCTCATCCATCAATGGCCAGACACCAGCAGCATTTGAGGTGTAATTTGGAGTTGATGAACATTTGTTATCTAGGACTGTAAGGCTATTTTCTCTTTATGCAAAAGAATCTGCACCTGTCTACAGCAGGCAGGCCAACCGTGGGTAGAACTAATTTGTTTGTTGTGTAGACTTTGCTCTCCATGATGGCAAGCCCCTGGCCACCCCAGGCCTCTTGAAGGGCCTGGTACGTTTATGTGGTGCTTTATGTTCAACATGTTTTCATTTCCCCACCTCATTGCCCACTACTCGTTCTTCTACTTTCCCATTCCGTTCTCTAACATACTCCCACCAATTTATGTCTTGCAATTTTCAAGGACCCTTTATCATCAAGTGGTGATGAGTTAATCAAATAATGGAGATGAGTTCATCAAATTAAATATATTCATTTATTACGTAGGTAATTTCTACAAGCTGCATAATTCTCTAGCTGAGACAATAACTTCATAGATGCAAAAGGCCCTTAAAGGGTAAATGTTAAAATTTATTTTAACATCTCAAGTAGTGGAAATTTCAAGTAAAACTTCATGGAGTGGATAATTTTCAGCAAATAAACAGTTTGGACCTCTCAAATAATGCCTGATGTTACTCTACTTAACCATGGCACTGAGAGCTGTGACCACTTATAACAGAGTCAACACAAGATTCTTCTTGAACGTTGGTTAAAATATAAGCCATATCAAAATTCAAGCCAAAATCTAAATGTGACATCACTGTGCATGCAGAATGGCTAAAATGTTCATAAGTCAAATGAGAACTGCTGGAGAGAATGTGAAACACTCGATCTCATGCACTAGAGTGCACACGAGCACACAACCACTTTAGTTGGCAGAATCTGCTAAAGCAGAACATTATGACCCAGCAATTCCAGTCTCAGGGAGATACCTAACTCAAATACCTGTGTTCACCAAGGTGTGTACTAGAATATGCAGAACCTTATTGTAAGGTCCCAAATTGAAACTGCCAACGTGCCCATTGACAGTAGAAGGGATAAACTGGCATATATTTACTGAGTGGGATTCTGTGCAGCAATTCCAATGAATGATCTTAAACAGTGATTTGGGTGTATCTCAAAAACAATGTTGAAAGACAAAGGAGGATACGTTGCATGATGCTATTTATATAAAAGTACAAAATAAAATGATAAAAAAGAAAAAAGTATAAAACCAGGTAAAACTATTATGCTGTAAAAGGCAGGATAATAGTTAAAAGGAAACACAAGGAGGCTTCCCTGGTGTTGTCTCTATTCTGTTTCCTGATGAATGTGCTACTGCTGTGAAAAGGTACCCAGTGATGTACTTAATATGTACCTTTCTCTATGTACACTACATTTCAATCAAAAGTCTTAAAATGTATATTGAGTCTTGTAAAGGGTTAGGAATTAACCCTGAAACAATGATTTCATGTAATTCCACTATGTGCCTATCAATCACAAATTTTTTTAGAATCATCATCCTATTTATGAGTAATAATTAACCCACTGTTCAGATTTCCCAGGATAATTCCAATTTTACATATTTTGTTCTTGATCATATATGTTCTAATTTGGGGTCCAGATAATATAGTCCCTGTAATTATTATCCTTATAGCCCAGTGGACAAGACCATGAACATTAATAATCACAAATTTATTAACTTAATTTTTCTGGAATATTTCAAGTCAATTCCCACATGTAGTTTATGCTTGTTTTTACACAACAGAATTATTCATATATTCTTTCTCTTACCTTATTCTAAAAGGTGATGATCTAGACAAAGGAAGCCTACAAAAATAAAAAAATAAATGTTTTAAGAGGAAATGGGAAACATTCCTGGATCAATGCTATTAACGGTTAAAGTGGTAACATCAAGCATCATGCCAAAACAATTAACAGCTAATCATGTCTGGTGTTCCATGGGTTGTCAATGGGAGTTAAGAAAATGATGAATAAAAGTGACAGTTACAGACCACAGCCAGTAGATCAGTGTGCTAAAGATAAGACTGCATGTTATCCTCGCACCTGGTCAGGTTGAACTTCCTCCAGTCAAATTAACCCCTTACCTCATCACTTCACCCTCCTTAACGCCTTTATTCGTACTGTTCTGTCCAAAAATAAATGCAACTCAGCTTGAGAATACAAGTTTTGGTAATTACTGACTTCCACAAGCATTGCTTCAGAAAAATGCTTTTCTATTTCTATGAGCAAGATGAAGAAAGACTGGTATTCTCTGTCTGGTTGCATCACTGATGCATCACTGACTTGAATGTACACGCCAATCACTCAGAGAGTCTTAAAAGACAGACTCTATTTCAGGAGGTCTATCTGGTGTATGGCCCAGGATTCTGCATTTCTGATGCAAGGCCTTGGAAAACTTGAAGGAATCACTGCAATCGAGGTTATTACACATGATTCATAAGCAGGATTTCAGAATGTAGACTGGTACTACAAACAACAAGTAAACAAAAGACTGTCATCCTCAATGGCTTTCAGGTCAGGTGTGCAGTGAACACTGGAATGTTTTAATTGTTAGAAGAACTCCCTGCCAAACCAAACAAAATCATAATGCTAGGGAGACCTTTCTGAGCAAACGTGTTCCTAGTGACACAAGAACATATTAAAATGGTTTGTGCATGTTGTGCTTAATTTTGGATCCAGAGATTAAAGCACAGATAGAGAAGCTAAAAAGATATACAGGACTTGTATAATGAGGGAGATTTAAAGCTACTCTATCCCAGACTTAATCAATAACTGGCAACCTAACTGGGCTAGATATTGAGAGAACATGATTTGCTTTTCCCTTTCTCTGTTTTAATGGATTCTCTTGCCATTGGATAATTCTAGCCTTACAGATTTTATTTTAACAGTTCCCCAAGACAGAACTCCATTTAAGCAGATAATGTGTATGCGAAATAATTATGCTACCTGAAATCTAAAACCCCTTCTTTTGCAGGTAACTAAAACAGTTTTAAAAAATGTTTTTCTTTTATATATATATTTTATTGATTATGGTATTATAGTTGTCCCATTTCTCCCCCATCATTCCCTGTTTTTCTTGTTGGTTACCTTAACAAAACATCCTGCTCTTGATACATAGTGTGTGAATCCGCTGGGCCTGACCAATATTAGCACTAATGTGTTCAGGGTGGCTATTTGGAGAAGAAATTAGAAGACATTAGTCAAATGATCAAGCAAGGCAAGGGGGACCCCAAGGAACATTGCTGAAGGGGAGTCATCAGCAACCTCCTCTAATCTACTTAATATGCACTTTTTAGTCTTTTCTTGAAATCTCTTTTTTTTTTGCTAAATTAAAAAAAATTAATGATGTGAAATGACATAGAAATCATTTCCAGGCCTGATCACTTTTTTTCTTCTGCAATTTTCACTCCACTTGATGTGTGTCTTCACCTCTCTGGGTTCCTCTCTCCCTCTCCCTCTTCTCTCCCTCACTCTCTTTCAAATTACTGGGGTGAGTTCATGTGCCCAGATTGTACCAGGAAATTGCTGAAACCAAGGTGTCATCTTAGAAAACTGAGAACTACAGAGTAATCAAAACAAGCCAATCACATATCGATCTATTCATGGTTTTCTTTTCCGTTTACTCTCCAGGCACCAATGGAAAGATTCAGACCAGACAAAGAGTGTTGTTGCAACTAAAACCACTGGAACCACAGCCCCAGCCAGAAGATTGATTTTTGGCCAACGTAACATATAATTCCCTCCCATAAACACCATGCTTGTAGTCACTGGCTACATGTGCTCCGTAGGCGCCAGATCGCATGTTGGTTCGGAGCGCATGGTAAACTGCCAGGACTCAAATCTCAGCTCTGCCATTACCTACGGGAGGACGCTGGACATGCTACTTTGTGTTCTTCTGCTCTGGGTCTCCTATTGGCAAAACTAATGATGACAATGCCTACCTCACAGAGACGTCACTGGGATTAGATGAGTGGACAGACTTTCAGCACCTAGAACGCAGACAAGCAAGAGGAGACAGTGACTGGGTTCCAACCCAGTCAGAGATTGCTTAGGGAAAAATTTCATGTAAGTTTGGCTAAATCAAGTGTAGGCATATTGATACTCAATAAAATTATGCTACCCAAAGAATCTGTGTTAGTAATAGGTCTCATTGTTGGAGAAATGCTAGAGAGACTGTGAAGTGGAGGGTGGGGAACTAGAAAACTGCTCTAGACCTAAGAATGGATCCAAAGTAGTGACACTGGGTGGGATCTGGAAAGTTCTCTGATGGGAGGGGAGAAGATAGACAGAGATCGGATGCTTGGGGTCTCAAGTCTTTTCACTCCACTACTTCCTCCCCGCCTGCTTTCTCCCCAGTATTGCTGCCAGACATCTGGTCCCCAAAGAAGCACAGAACTCCTCCAGATTAGACATGCCTATCCATCTCCTCGGTCTTGCATCGAGAGATAACTTGGGACAGGAGTCTGAGGTCAAGTGTTTGCAGACACCATATAAATAAAAAGGAGCAATGTCCTATGGCGGAGGAGCAGTATAACTGAGAGTGGCAGCCAACTGTGGGCTGGTCGCATCACTAAGGTTTTCAGCGGGGCTCTGACGGGACAGGGAGCTTCCCTGCTCATGAACCCCCTGCTCTACCATCTGTAATGAGAATGGTAACAGTCACCCCGTTGTTACATATATTCCAAACGCTTTGCTTTTTTTCCTCTTTAATTCAACTCTATGAGGAGTGAATTTTTGTCTGCATCATAAAAAAATTAAGACTTGGATATATTGTTAGTTGCCAAAAGTCATATCAGATATAAAATTAAGATTTTTGAACTAGGTATTTCATCACGATTCTTTCATTCTACACAATTTCATAGGTTAAGCTAAAGTGTCATCTCTTCTGTGAAGGCTTGTATAACCTCCAGAGCTGTCATGTACTCCCCTGACTCCCACATACTTTGCCATTCCTCTTCTGGAATGTGAATCCTAGAAGACTGAATCATAATTATTTGAGTACAAGACTGTAAATAACTCAGTGCTAGAGACCATGACTTCTTTCAGCCAATGTTTAGAACAAAATAAATGTTCAATCACTGTTGGTTGAATGAATTACTAGATGAACCGTAAAAAAAATTACAACCCTCCCTTCCACCCTTTCCCATGGGTTAATACCCTCTTATATCACTGTAGACCTCTACAGAGATACTTGGCAGGCAAATAAAAACTGGCTAATAAATTAAAACTAGTGTATCTAGGGAGGCTGCATTATGTAATAGGTAAAAATCCCAGTTCATTCTCTAACTAGTTCTATGATTGGGAATTCACTTGATTCTTTTAAGACTTCAGTTTCTTTGCTCTGGCCCATGTGGATTGGTTAGTTGGGGAATCATCCTGCAAACTGAAAGGTCACCGGTTCAATTCCTGGTCAGGGCACGTGCCTAGGTTGCAGGTTTAGTCCCTGCAGGGGCATGTAAGACAAGCAACCAATGTTTCCCTCCCCCCTTTCTCCATCCCTTTCCCTCTCTCTGAAAATAAATAAATATTTTTGAAAAAGAAGACTTCAGTTTCCTCATCTGTAAAGTACAAATAATAATAATACCTACATTTTAGAATTATTGTACAGAATAAAGAAGCTAATGCATGTGGTATCATTTTAAACTTCTGGAAATTTACTATTTTGAAATATTTCTTTAAAAGCATTACTTCTGAAAGCAGTGGGCTACTTGAGTGTCTGCATTTTTATGTGGTAAACATACTTATTCAAGCGGCAGGGCACCTGGAAGTGCAGGTGCTTACTATGAAAACTGTGATTTATTTAATTTAAAGCAAATGTATAATTTAGCACTAAAGCAGATACCATCTCATATTTGATTTTAATATAAGCAAGTGGCAACAGGTGGCCAAGTTTTAACAAACTTAAAATTGAAAATATGTCCATTAGCTTAATTTCTGATAATCTCAAATGGTAAAAGACTTTCATTATTCGAGTGGCAGGAACAAGTAGGTGGAGCAGGCAGAATACAAAGGAATGCTCCGTTTGGGGCCTTGATTTTGAACCAAATCAGCAAGTCACCGACACAGGTTACTTTGTGACATGGAATCATTCATTCATCTGTTTATCAAGAGTGCCAGCTGTGTGCCACACACGGTGCTGGTCTGGGGGCTGCACTGTGAGCACTGTGGACAAACGGATTGCAGGTCCCTGAACTGGAGGAGTCTATAGTCAAAGACACAGGGAGACGTGTTTCAACAGTTTGTGAGGGGGCCTAGGATAAGTGTGGCCATTTTACACGACTAATGGTGGGAGGAAGGAAGGACAGAAAAAGCTTCCTATGGAACATGATGGTTAAGCTGATAAATTACAGAACACTGCGTATTTTGTATTGGTCCATTGGTAAGGGAATGGATAAATAAAATGTAGTATGTTTATATAAAGAAAGACTCTATGAGTCTTGTATAATGAATGAACTAGATGAAATAAACCAGATCTATATGTGTAAATAAATCTCTAAAACAAAATAGTGAATGAGAAAGCAAAGTTACAGAATGATATGTGCATTATAGTGTCATTTGAGCAATTTTAAAAACATACAACAACATTAGTTTATGCATGCACTTAGGCAGTGAAAGTATAGAGCTGTGGATTAAATGTCAGATGCGTATCCAGTGGTGAGTACATATGCCTCTGGCAAAGACAGAGATAAGACTGAGTAAAAAGAGGCTACAGTTGCATCAGTAATATTCTAGTTTAGAAAATAAGGGAAGGAAATATAGAATGTTAACATTTATTCATTGTGGGTGGTGGGTACATTTGTTACATTATTTTTTGAAGTTTTAAGTATTGAAAAGCAATTTTCCTAATTTTAAAACATTACACCCCAAATCAAATTTAGAATTAACACTAGGAAACAGTTCAATTGCAAAGTAAGAAGTAAACTTTATATAAATTATCATCAAAAGTAATTTAGCTTATAGTATTTTTGCTGCTCAAACATAAAATTGATTATTTATATAATCTAATATCTCTTCATATCTTATTTAACAAATATATGGTTACAACACTGAAACTGAAAAACTGAAGTTTCATTCATGTTTCTGGAAGTTATGGGGTAAAAGACAAGGGAAAGAGTAAGCGGAGAGAAAGACACAGGCCTCAGAGACTGCAGGGAGGTCTTGGCCTGTGAGTAGCATCCCCCAAACCTACTGGTAAGTGCTCACTTTGCTAAGCAGAGGACCCTCACTCTACCTATCACTCCATTCCAAATTATAGCAGGAAAAAAAAATTGGCGATCACCATCAAATACCACTACTCAGGCTAAGCCGGGTAGGAGGGTAGATGATTATATAAATATCTATTTAAATAACAAGGAATGAATGTTTGCTATTTGAGGCACAAACAGATGTATAAAAACCTACTTTTACATGGGGAAATTATCAGATACAATTTTGTTAACAAAAATACACATCATATTTCACCACAGGGTTAACTGAACAAATCACAGTGAACTAAAATATGGATGAAGCAAAACTCACAGTTAAATTAAAAATTAATTAAAAAGCTAGAATATTGGCAGTTGAAAACCATGGAAAGCTCCAATCAACCCTGATGATATGCGGATAACCATGGTAGGAGTTCCTAATACCTAACACAGTACAAGCCAAATTAATGTGCCTCTGCCAGACTTATTAGTAAAGTGCTGAACTAGCCTTCAGCAAGCGCTAATAATTTGCTAACTTTAGTTTATAACTGCCAAATACGAAGTTATGAATCTGTTCCATGCCACTCAGATAGAGCAAAAGCTGTATCACTTTTAAATTCCAGCTCTGAGTCCCAACTGGCCAGGTTGTCGGAGCCCAATATCCTTGTGGCAGGCGAGTGCTCCCAGCACTCCCACCGTTGCCCGGGTGTGGCGGGAGGCTCTGGACTACTGCAGCATTTGGGGAGTGGCCCACCTTCCGTCTGTTACCGTCACTGCCGGGTTGTAGGCTAAGGCAGACATTAGTCTATTTTGAACAAAAGCAGGTGTCTTCAGTCCTTCAGGCCAAAACTAGACCCCAAATCTCATGCTGTTTCCAGGCAGCCAAGCCTGTTGCGCAGCCTCGCCAGGGGTACCATCCACCCACCTTACCAGAGAGCAAACCTTACCTGAGCTTCTGCGGGACTCACAAAGCCCCAAGTTTTTCCCCTTCTCAGCATCTGCTTTCTCCCTTTAGTCCAGTCAATTCAGCCTTTTCCAACTCCCAGAGCCAGTATCAGTCCCTTCAATGGTCCTGAAGCACAAAATCTATTTACTTGTAGGAGTGAGGTAGTGAGTGTAGAAGGTGCTGGAAACTTTAGAATAATACTGGAAGTGTGTTTTTTCCTGGGGCAGAGGGTCTGAGAAACAGATGTTTTATTCTTCTTGGGTTAGTCTTCAGCAGAAAAACAAAAAAGTTAAATCAATGGATAAAAAAAAGTATGGTATTTTTTCCTTAACAGCTCATTTTTCTTACCATATTTTAGTAACCCTTAAGTAGCATTTGCTGATAAGCAGCACTTACACATATACATAAAAGTTTAAGGAAACATTCTACTGCACATAAGGATTTTAAGAAACCATTTTTTATTAGTTCGAGGTCCATAATGATACCACACTTGGGCTGAAGACAATACTTTGAGAAGAATGAGCTGATAGGGGAAGAGAAGGTCCTATGGGCTGCTTACTTCCTTTTCCTGTAATTCCCCCTCCACCAGCTGGAGGTGTTGGCTGGATGTTTTCTCCAGGGACAGGGCAGCCAGCCTCCTGCTCTGACCCTTTACTCAGACTGCTGGCTCCCTGGTTTGCAAAACCTTCATCCCATTCCCACTCTACATCCTCTTACAGGTTTCACTTGCACTTGTCTCTGAGTAGGGGCAGGGGCAGGGCCTCAGGCCATTTCTGAACTGAGGTGTTTGAGGACTAGAGAAGATGGGTTGGATTCATTAGGAAGTGAACATCTATCCATAATAACCAAGAAAGTCTAATTAATGTAGACGGTATTAAAATCTGTCAATAGTGTGCAAAACGATGACTTAATATTTGTACACACTGTGAGATGGTCACCACAGTACTTCTGGTTCACATCTGTCATTTGCACTTTTGTTCATTCATTTATTTAACAAATATTTATTGAATCCCAAACAATGGCCAACTTCGAGGGGTAGACAGAATGATACACAGAACAATATAGCCCCTGTTCTCATGAAATGCATAGCAGAATATGATGTTTTAATGTCTACCTCATCTAAGATTAAATGAATCAGGGTCCCCCGACTCCCCCACTCTTCATGAGGTAGAACTGAGATCATGCTGTCTAGGAGCCTTGGAAAGTTTTAGGAAAGGTCACTGGAGGTGGGTAGGCATGCTCTGGACCTGTCCTATTATCACCTAGTAGTGCCTCATGCTCCTGTGACCAGTGATTTCTGGACAACGGAGAAAGGTAAGTAGCTGCTTACTTGGTATAAGGTAAACAGTATGTTAATACTTTCAGAGCTGGAGATAGTTTTAATGCTTACCTAAACCAATACCCTAATTTTACAAATGAGACAACTATAGGTCAAAGAAGGCAAATGGTCTAAGTTCATAACATAAGTTAATGACAGATTCCAGACCCGAGCACAAAGCTGATCAAGTCCTCAGTGTTCACACCTCTCCAAGGTCCAGCCCTGTCTGCCTCTCCAGCTTCACCATCCATTGCCCTCCTTTTCTGCCATACACTCCAGCCAAACCACTCACGGCAGGCTGGGTTGCATCTTCCTCCAGGTCACTCACTGCAGCTTTCAGGAAGGCTCTTGCTTGCGGAAACAGAAGTACATTCATGTCAACCAAGATTAAGGACAACAAAAATAGAGAACCAAAAAAAAAAAAAAAAACCCACCAACCAGAACAGATAAGAGGATTGAATTGTATGGAAGACCAACAACGATTCACCCGGATTGGTAAGAGGGGCGGAGTCAGCAGCTGCCATGGAGTCAGCAGCTGGCAGAGAGGGGGAGTCAGCAGCCGTTGGAGAGGGGTTTCGGCAGGAAGAAGCGTTAGCTGGTGGTCCTGGGCACACAGGCGGCAGTTACTGGTTGCAGGGAGACAACGAGCAGACCAAGCAAAACGCACAAAGCGGCTGATCATGGTCACACAATCATGCGCAGATAAACCAGGTGAAAATGGGCAGCAAGACAGACTGCGCAACTCAGGGCCCCAGCGCCGGGAATAAAGCCTAAAAAGCACTGATTGAGAACACCTATGAGAGTTGGGGTGCCGGTAGGGAATCCCAGCCTCGTGGGAGTGTTCTTTGGAGAGACTGACGGGGTCCCAGAACGTGCACAAGCCCGCCCACGCAGAAATCAGCGCCAAAGGGGCCCAATGTGCTTGGGGAAAGCAGCAGAGGGGAATGAAATCGCAAGACAGTGGAGCAAGCGTCATTGTTCCCTCTCAGACCCTGCCCCCACATCTAGCATCACAAGCCAGCGACTGGGTTGCTCCACCCTGGTGAACGCCTAAGGCTCTGCCCCTCATACATAAGAGTTGCGACCAAACAAACAAACAAACAAACAAAAAAACCCCCACAAAACCAAGGATGGCTCAAACGGGAGAACAGATAGGGGCCCCAGAGCTAATTTATCTAAGCGACCAAGAGGTAGCCAACCTATCAGATTCACAGCTCAAAGCACTGGTAGCTAACCTATCAGATGCACAGTTCAAAGCACTGGTGATTAGGAAGCTCACAGAATTGGTTGATTTTGGTCGCAAATTAGATGAACAAATGGAGGCTATAATAAGTGAAATGAAGAAAAACACACAGGGAACCAATAGTGATGGGAGGAAAACTGGGAACCAGATCAATGGAGTGGACCAGAAGGAAGAAAGAAACAACCAAACAGAAAAGAATGAAGAAACAAGAATTCAAAAAAATGAGGAGAGGCTTAGGAACCTCCTGGACATCTTTAAACGTCCCAACATCTGAATTATAGGGGTACCAGAAGGGGAAAAGGAAGAGCAACAAGTGGAAAACTTATTTGAACAAATAATAAAGGAGAACTTCCCCAATCTGGCAAAGGAAATAGACTTCTAGGAAGTCCAGGAAGCTCAGAGAATCCCAAAGAAATTGGACCCAAGGAGGAACACACCAAGGCACATCATAATTACATTACCCAAGATGAAAGATAAGGAGAGAATCTTAAAAGCAGCAAGAGAAAAGGAGACAGTTGCCTATGAAGGACTGCCCATAAGACTGTCAGCTGATTTCTCAAAAGAAACCTTGCAGGCAAGAAGGGTTTAGAAAGAAGTATTTGAAGTCATGATAGGCAAGGACCTACATCCAAGATTGCTCTATCCAGCAAAGCTGTCATTTAGAATGGAAGGGAAGATAAAGCACTCCTCAGATAAGGTCAAGTTCAAGGAGTTCATCATCACCAAGCCCTGATTCTATGAAATGTTAAAGGGATTTATCTAAGAAAAAGAAGATAAAAAATAGGACAGTAAAAAGACAGCAAACTCACAGATATTAACAACCACACCTAAAACAAAAGCAAAATAAGCAAATAAGTAGACCAGGAGCAGAACCACAGAAATGGAGATCACATGGAGGGTTAGCAACGGGGGAGTGGGAGGAGGAGAGAGGGGGAAAAGGTACAGAGAATAAGTAGCATAGACGGTGGGTAGAAAATAGACAGGGGGAGGGCAAGAATAGTGTGGGAAAGGTAGAAGCTAAAGAACTTATTACACATGGACATGAACTAAGGGGGGTGGAATGTAGGTGGGAGGGGGTGTGCAGGGTGGAGGGGAATGATGGGGGAGAAATGGGACAACTGTAATAGCATAATCAATAAAATATAATTTTTAAAAAGGAGGAAAAAAAAGAAGTACATTCATGTTACCTCCAGAAACGAGGACTTTAGTATTTATTAACAAAGCCATAGAAATTCAGGGAGAATAAAGCCGATCCAGAAAGAGTGGAACTGAGAGGTAGGTTCTGCATCCAGGATAGGTTTGGAGGCCTCAGCAGGAGCCTGTGAAATTTGACTTAAATATTCTGTCATTAACATGACTTGGGTTCTTTCTGCATCCATCTCCTCCCTACTCACTCATAAGAGACTTCCTCACCCTCTATTCATGTGGCTTACTCATAATTTCTGCTCACCTGGTAGCCCAAATCATTGTTCTTCCAGCATTTTCCCATGGTATGACAATTCAGCCTCAGCTCTAATGCTAACTAAATGCATCATTCTCTCGGTGGGTCAGTCTTTTAGGAAAAGTTTCCTGGTATGTTCTAGGCTAGTAACAGAGCTCAGAAAACCCCCAATGTCACTACTAGTACTTGGCTGCTAATAGTTGCAGCTACACCTGCAGAGCACAGCCTTTCTCACACTGGCAAGAGTCTGGTTTCTGACACTGCTCCAGCAGTCTTAGCTCTAGAGGCTCTGTGAAACAGAACACCAGACTCAGTGTTTTTCTAGTGATTTAATAAGTTTTTGTTGTCAAAGACGTGATAAATGTATACACATTTAAAAATTGGATAAATCAAAGTACTATAAAGAGGAAAACAAGTCACATGAATTCATATTTCCTCATCCAGCAATAAGCCACCAGCAACAGACACACACAACACCCACATAGATATGTAGTAATTTTGAACAAGATTGGAGTTGTATTATATGTATTAATTTTACTCAATATTACATCAAGGGCCTGTTCCTATGATACTGCATGTCTCTAGCAATCCACTTTCTGTGGTCGTATAGTATTCCATCCCATGGATACAAATTTATGTTCACTATTGTCAAGCATTTGAGATCTTTACATTTTCCTCTGTTACAGATAATGCTTCATGAACCAATTTGTACATAAATCATTGTGCACATTTATGATTATTTCCTTAAAATAAATCATTGAAAAAGAATTACTAGACAAACACTGTAAAATCTTTAAAATGATTAACACACATTCTCAAATGACCACACGGGAGAGTTGTGTGCTCCTTTTAGTATGGGATTCTTGTAAAAAATGGATATTATTCCCTTTTTTAAAGCCTTGTCATTTTGATAGGCAAATTTTAGTATCATATTAATTAATTTTCATTCTTTTAATTCCTGAGCTTGAACATATTTTGTTGGCCATGTGAACTTCTTTTGTGAATTGCCTGTTTACATTCATTGCCAGTTTTTAATTGGGGTTGTTGTTCTATTTTTTTATTGATTTGTAAGAACTTGCTAAAAGCTAAGAATATGAGAAGTAAAAACTATCTGTTTTCAGGTGAGATGATTTTGTATACAGAAGTACTAAGGCATCCACTTAGAAACTATTCGAACCAATGAATAAGTTCTGCAAGTTATGTGCATAAGATAATTATTCAAAAATCAATTAAAAAATAAAATTAAGAATGAGTAATTCCATTTAAAGTAGCACCAAAAAAATGTAATATTTAGAAATAGATTTAACAAATAAAATGTAAGACTTGTACTCTGAAAACTATAAAAAAGGAAAAAGGACTCATGGACATGGACAACAGTGTGGTGATTGCAGGGGGTGAGGGGATTTGAAGGGACTAATACTAATGGAAAAAACAATAAAAAATAAAAAATAATATACTTTCCAGAAAAAAATTTGAAAGAAATTAAGGAACAACTAAATAAATGGGAAGACATCCCATATTCATGAATTGAAAGACTTAATGTTGTTAAGATGGTAATCTTCCCAAAACTGATCTACAGATTCAGCATAATGCTTATCAAAATCCCAGCTGCATACATTGACAAGTATATTCTAAAATTCATATGGAAAAACTCAAGGGACCTGGAATAGCCAAAATGATCTTGAAAATGAAGAACAGAAAATTCCCAATTTCAAAGTCACTACAAAGCTGCAGTAATTAAGACAGTGTGGTGCTGAAATGAGGCTAGATGAATAAATGAGTGGAATATAGTTAGGAGTCCAGAAATGAATCATTGCATTTACTGTCAGTGGCATCTGACAGGAATGCCCAGATATTTCAACGGTGAAAGAGTAATCACTTCAACAAATGATGCTGGGACAAGTGAATATCTATCTATATGAAAAAGAATTAATAGCATGTACAAAAATTAACTGAAAGTGGATCAGAGAATTAGCTATCATATCCAGCAATTCTGCTTCAGTGCATAAAGATATAAAAAACATACATCCACAAAAAACTTCCACAATATTTTGAGATGAATGAGCATGTCAATACTATTTCTAACAGCCAAATAGGAAAGAAAGAAAGAAAGAAAGAAAGAAAGAAAGAAAGAAAGAAAGAAAAAGTCCAACTACTTGAGTGAATAAATAAAATGAGGTGTATCCACATAACAAAATATTATTCAGCCATAAAAAGGAATGAGGTACTAATTCATGCTACAGCATAAATGAACCTTGAAAAGAATGTTTTAAATGAGAAAAGGTAGATGTAAAAGCCCACTTATTGTATGATTCCATTGATATGAAGTATCCAGAATAGGCAAATACATACATATAAAAAGTAGATTTGTGACTCTGGCTAATGTGGCTCAACTGGTTGGGTGTCATCCCATAAACCAAAAGGTAGTGAGTTCAATTCACAATTGGAGCACATGCCTAGGTTGCTTGTTTGGTCCCTGGTCTGGACACATACGAGAAGCAACTGACCGATGTTTCTCTTTCACTTTGATGTTTCTTTCCCTCTCTTCCTCCCTCCCCTTCTCTCTAAAATTGATAAGCATGTCATCAGGTGAGGATCAAAAAAAGAAGAAGAAGAAAGAAAGTAGATTTCTGGTTACCAAATCTACTAGAGAAAGGGGTAATTGAGCAGTGACTGCCACAAGTATGGTGATTCTTTGGGGGGTGATGAAAATGTCTGGAATGAGAGAGCACTGACAGTTGTATAACTTGGTGAATATGCCAAAAAGTGAATTGTATACTTTAAAATGGTAAATTTTATGGAATACCAATTATATCTCAATTGAAAAAATAGAAACCAAGTATTGATAGATGGTACAACATGGATAAAATATTGGTAAAACATTTAGAAATATTATGCTAAGTGAAATAAGCCAGTAACAAAAGACCACTTTTTGTGTGATTCCATTTATCTGAAATGTCCTCAGCAGGCAAATGTATAGACTCAGAAAGTGGAAACCCCCTAAAACTGAGAGGAACAGAAGGAGTGGGATTTTTAATGGGTACAAATGTTTCTTTTTGAGGTGATAAAAATACTCTAAAATTAATTATAGTAATGATTGTAGAATCCTCTGAACATACAACAAAAACATGAATTATACACTTTAAGTGGGTAAATTGTATGGTGTGTGAATTATACCCCAATATGTTAAAAGTAGTTAAGGAAATAAACCATTTGAGTATCATACACTTTGCAAATATATTTTTTTATTTATCTTAGGCCTTGCTTTTGTCTATGAGTTCTGTTGAGTACAGAAAAATTAAATATTCATATGGTGAAATTTCTGTCTTTTCCTTTATGATTTTTTTCTTTTCCATGCTAAGAAAGACCATCCTACCATCATAATCAGGTAAAAATTTATTTTCCCATGTCTCTTCAAATTGGATTTTTTTTTTTTTTTTTTTTACATTTAACTAATTCCTGTGGAGGTGGTTTACATATTTTTTGCAGGGTCTTTACATACTATTTCGAGGGCCTTTACAGGACAGTATTCTTAACTTCAGTTCTTTTCTTTCTTTCTTTCTTTCTTTCTTTCTTTCTTTCTTTCTTTCTTTCTTTCTTTCTTTCTTTCTTTCTTTCTTTCTTTCTTTCTTTCTTTCTTTCTAATATTGGGAAACCAAGATGACCAGTAGCGATAGTGCCCCAATCCAGCCTTATTCCTTATTCTTTGTCTGCTTTGTGTTCAGATTGGAATATGGCTTTAGCTGCTGTGATAAATCAGGAACCGTCTCCCCTCCACCCTCCCTCTACCTCTGAATTAAACTTGGCAAATTATATTGTTGGATATGTTACTTGTTGAGTTGACTTCAGAGCTATAATCTGGAAGTTCGTCTAATTGGCCTGATTAGTTTTGGTCTTGTGGTCATGAAAGAACCAAGAAAGAAGTCTGAAATATCAGATACATTCATCAGCCAAGATAGGGAGGTGTTGATGGCTTCCCTTTCATGTAAATCCAAATGGCTGTGGCATGTTTGGCTCATATTCTTTTGATTTGTGATTTAATTTTTACAAACTGTAGGAAGAAAACTGTTGCCAATGTTATGGTTTGAAGAGCTGGCTTTTCTATCCAAAGGCACAGAAAATGGAGTATAATGACTCGGCTCAGATAATGAGGCAGGAGGAAAGAAAAAAAAAGGTTGGCAAGAGAGTATGTCCCCTTTCTGCCATTTCGTGGGAAATCAGACATGGCAAAGAATGAGAATAAAAATCTGCTCATTGTTCTTCTTCCCAAAGGCTCCCCCGGTCTTTAACGGGCCTTGTGTTGCTTCTTATCCTTTCTTTGAGGACATTTAGCCTGAAGGATACTACCTGAGGGGCATTTGCTGTACCTGAGATAACCGTGCCAACTCAAAGTTGGTAATATTTAGAGTCTTGCTAACCTCCTTTTCTTTCTTTCCCTGGATACAGGATCCCTCTCATCTATGAGGCCATTAGGACTTGGGGTATTACTAAAATAATACACTGACTCTCTGCCTTAGCAAATGTCTCCAGCAATGGACCTGGGCTCCGCGCCTTCCTCATCTCTTTCCAGACTGTGTTCTGGCTCACCATTCAGCTCAAACTGTCTTTTCCTAAGTGACCAGTTACGTCTTGGTCAGAAATCAGATGACCTTTCCTTAGTTTTCACTCTGCTCTCCCTCGTAAGTAAAACTGACCCTTGCTGTGGCCTTCTTTGTGGAATTCTCCTCTTCCCTGTCTCATGGATGCTTTGTACTCCTTGGTTCAGCACTACGCTGCAGCTACAAGTACAGGCCCTCAAGTCAAATCTTGTTTCTGCCAATTAGGAGTCATGATCCTAACTCCTCATAACTTTTGTCCCTCTGTGTAAAATGGAGAGAATATCTGTGTTCATCTTGTAGAATCATGAGTATTAAATGAGTTAACATCCTTAAAGAGCTATGGCTACCACCTGATTTATCTACATTTATAGAGTACTATTATTTTCCTTTGATGCCTTTTCATTGGGCTCTTCTCATTCCTATGATTCCTTCAGACTCGTGAGTGTATGCATGTTCTTGGACCTCTTCTTTTCCCCCTGTTCTGTGGAGAAAAATCTCACTGGGCCAGATCCTCTTAAGGTATTACTCAGATCCCCTCAACCCCACTTTCACCTCAAGCCAAGTGCTGTGGTGATCAGTCCTCGCAGACTTCAACCAGCTTCTCACAGGTGCGACTCAGCACCTCACTGTGGGGCTCTGCTAGCTCTTGCTTCCTGCCATGGGCCGTCTGCAGGAAACTTGCAATACACTCATGCGGGCAAATACACATTTTTCAGTCCATCCTTGGCCAACAGAGGACAAAAGGCAATGGATCAACACTTCCGTCTCCCTTTCAGTCCTTAGGTGAATGGTTCTGAACCTCATTTCACCACAGCTGCTTACAAGTTCCCAGGACAAAAACACCCATCGCCCCCAGCAGTAAACAGGTCGACAGTGGGTCCTTGAGTCAGCTTTCCCTCCTTCCCTGTTTTCATTCCCTTCTATCTCCTGCTCCAAGGATCAAATTTCCTGCTGTAAACCTTTTTCGCAGGCTCTTTTGGGGAAAACCAGGCTAAGACACTCATCTACTAAGTCAAATAACTTCAAGGATTATTTCTGTGTGTAGTTTTCTCTCTAAATGACAGACTTCAATTAATTTTTGGCATAAGATTGCTCTTTTGGAGGGGAGGCAGGTCACTAGAATATGTCTTGGTTATGTAAATGAAAAGGAAGTAGCCGCTCTTGCTCCTGGGAGAAGCTAAAGAGTGTCCTTCTCTGAGCACTGGTATTTGGTGTCCTGAATTCCTGCAAACATATTGCGATTCACTTCAGACAGTTTCTCTGAGTTTCTTTTGCATTTGTTTTGTTTTGAGGAGCTAGGTTTGTTATTTGTTGGGAGGTGGTTTTTGTTTGTTTGCTTAGGATGGAGATGAGGAGTCGGGAAGAGAAATGTTTGGGTATGTGGCATCATGAGAAGGATGATTTAAAGATGAGAAATGGAAGGAAGAAATATAAGAAGCAGCTTTGCTGTGAAGCTTTATGGGACTGGGAAGGGTAAAGCTTTTTGAGAATGGAAGACAAAAATTGACAAGAGGTTGGAGACTGGGTTCTTGTCCCCTCCTTTGTTCCTAACCTCCACACTCACCCAGAAAAATTTGGACACTCCAGAAGCAGTGGCTTTGGCAGCATCAGAGAGCCAGACCTGACTCAGACCCCACTGTTTCCTGAAGAACAGCAGAGGTGGTGCCTTTTGGGGGGGGCAACTCAGGGCCTCGGCATCAGGTGAAGGAGCCAAGCTGGAGTGAACACAGTAGATGAAAGGGAAAACTGGTTTGTGGGCACATATTACACATTCTTTGAGGAGTCTCAGAATTTATTGGGGCATATTTAGGTTGTATATTTACCGTTCAAATCCTTTTGGTTTTCCCTATCTTCAGAGCCTTTATTTTTTTTAATTAATTTGAGAGAGAGAGAGAGAGAGAGAGAGAGAGAGAGATGGGCTCTGACCGGGGATCAAACCCACAACTTGGCATATTGGGACAGTGCTCTAACCAGCTAAGCTACCTGGCCAGGGCTTATCTTCAGAATCTTTAGAAATTTGTTCCCACCTAGTCACTGCTTTGATGACCAGCTATGAGTCCATGTAATGAAACCCATGAGTTTTCACCTCATGCCATACCTCCCACTTTTTGCCCCTTACTCCAGGGCATCCTTGTTTATGTTATATCTTCAGAGGCCACATAAGGGAGTCATTATTCCATAGTGCACACCTTAACTTTTGTGAAATGGAGCCAGAGAATGAATTAATCTCACTTCTCCCCCCTGGTGCTCCTGAGAACTAGTTGTTGTTATGGATTCCTGGAAGACCGAGTAATCAATGACCCTTGATACCAAGGGGTAGCAATGTCATCAACCCACTCTTGTGCCAGCTCCTCTCCTTTGCTGTCTCACTCCCCTTTTCCCTAATCCATGTTGCCTGGTGTTGTAGTCACTGACAAAGAAGTAGGGCACAAGCATTTTCCTTAGGCTCTGCTTTCTGGGGAAGGAAGAATAAGATAGTGTGTAGCTGTCTTTGGGCAATGAATCAGTGCAGCCAGGGCCAGTGTAACCTGGGATATTAAAATTTAAGATTACTTCATTGTATGTTTCTCTGTCTAGTGAGGTCAAGTAATTCAAGTTGCGTCTTCTTCACTAAATCAAAATATGGAATCCTAAATGCTCCCACATGCAAGTCTCACCTTTGCTCCATACTAGACGCATTCACCTGGATGTCTCTCATGCAATTCCGACTCAATACAGGGTGGGCATAAGCAGGTTTACAGATGTGAGTGTGTGAAACACAGAGACTTTTCTTGTATTATTACTTTTTGTATTATTTGTCTTATTATTGTAGTTATTATTTTATATCCTTACTTATGATTTGTCTTTTAGGTAATGATGGATGGTAATGTAACTTACTTTGTTCACCCCTGTATCTCTACAACTGATGTCATACTTTGGATTGCTTACCCTTCCCACAAACTGGTGAAATGATTCATGTTGTATGTTTCCTGTTTCAGTTGCCATTTGTATCCTAATCATTGTCCTAATCTACCAGACTAGAAAACTCTAAGTAAACTTTAATTCTCCTTCTCTAGAATACTCCACACCTTATTGTTCTCTGCTTGCTTCTGCCCCCTCCACCTCCTCCACTGGATCCTTATTCCCTGTCTTTGCTGGATGAGGCTGTTATTATTTACTTTTTGTGTTGTGAGAGTCCCCTAACTGGTCCCCTGCTTTAGTCTTTCTCCTCCAAGGTCCATGTTGTCACACACTCCAAATCCACTGCTGTACAGCAGGTCAAATAACACTGGTTCATTCAAAATTGTTGCGTTATAATGTTGATTAAACATCAAAGGAACTTTACTCTTGTTTATATAAACTAGCCTATGGTAAAGTTGGTTTTGCTATACATTGTTTTGCCACAGTTCCAAGAACCATCAATATTATTAAGTGAGGACTTAACTGTATTCATTCATGCACCAAAAGCTCCACAAAGTTACCCCAGAAAGTTCCTTAAACATTTTGCCTTCTGAAGCACTGTAGGAAGTATTTTTTCCAAACATACTAGCAAGCAAATGTAAGTGTATTTATTTTATATCTCCCAGTAAGTTCAGCAAGCTGGTTGTTCTTGCATTAGAACAGATTGTTGTGCTTAGATTAAACATACTCCGGAGTGGTTGATTTGTGTTTAAGGGCCATGCTGTATGAAATATGCATGTATTTAAAAACAATGGCCACCCCTATGAGGTTAGATGCTTGCAACATGAGAATCACTTGAGATCTGAGACTGCTGAGGAAAAGAAACCTTCCCAATGCACCCATCTCACACTCACTCTGGACATGGTGCCTCCATCAGGGAAAGGTAGGGAGAGCCAGCTGCTCCCTTGAAATTGTTCTCCCTTGCTCTCTCTCTCTCACATTTTGCAGAGCCTCAGCTAATTGAGATAAGGTAAAATGCACATGTAGTATGACATCCGTAGACCCACTGAGGTGAACTGCATGTAGTAGGCACTCAGCAAAAGAATACACATGACAAAACACTGAATCAAAAACTTGCATCTAGTCCTGGTTCTAGCACAGAACACGTGTGGTTTTGGGAAGCCGTTTCACCATCCTTTGACCAAATTTATTAATTCATAAAAGTACGTGACTAATTTATTTATCCTAAGTCACTTTGTCCTGCCTGCATATGCACGCACACACATGCTCTGTATTACTAAGTATGTTTGTATAAACGATTTTGCACTAGGCTACATTAGAACCTTTTCATAAATTGTTTATTACTGAACATACATTATTAACCTTAGAAACAGTTACACAGGTGTATTTCTCAGTCTTTTTTTGACTATAAAACCAAAAGCATCATTCTGTAAGTGTCCACTAACTTACAGAATGGTGTTGGGCAGCATTAACAAGCTTTTGTTTTAACAGGTAGATTTGCATGCATATACTGCAACTTGTTGAATCTAAGATAACCTGCCATCAAGACAAACAAATATTTTAAGAATTAGGAAAGCAAAATGTGTGTTTCCAACTAATGTGTAACACTACACCTTCTTGGTATTTGAGATGTTCATTCTATACCTATTGAAAAAACATTTTCACTCTTAGACTAAAGTCACATGTGACTCTTCTGCACAATAGAAGGAAGCTGTAAGTGAAATAGATTGGTTAAAGTTTTCCTAAATAGGCTGTACATTCAGCAGCTGAGTCTTCTGAATTACCTTCCTACTCAGAATTGTTATTTTCCATGTTTTTCCATAAATTCTGTCCTTTGTACAACAACAGCATTAGTGATGCAGCATTTCTTAGCAGAATGTATATCAAAGAATTAAATCTCTGGTCTTGGGTTGTTAAGTCTGCTTTGCAATTATGTAGCATTAGCTGACATTTGACTTCAGCTTTGGAGATACTGCTCCATACATCTGAGGAGGTGCATCACCTCCTCAGCCGGTCCCTATCACCATTTAGCTGCTAAGAGTTTCAAAAATGTTCCACTGTCTTCTGTATTTGTAATTTTCCTCCAAACCTCCCATACCCATGTTGCCATTTTGATGCTGGCACTTTTTATGTTTACACATACACAATGGTAAGTAAACTGAGACAACCGTTCTTTTAAGTCACTATTGATTATAAAGCACATCTGATTTCAAAAATGTTAAAATTTGGGGGAGGGAGGAAGGGAATTTTAGAACTGGTGAAAACCGTCAATTGCAAGGTCACAGACAGAGGAGTTTCTGCCTCAGAATTCTGGGTTTAAAGAGGAGAAAACTCCTGTCTCAGAGAGAACAGGTACTTTGCCTAAGGTCACACAGTCCCGGATGATTCCAAAGCAACCTCTACAGTGTCACACTGCCTCTCCTCAGAATCCTAGCCCGTCCGCAGGTTAGTTTTCACCCTGAAACAACTCTCTATCCCCTATTCTTGTACCTTAGTAGGGTCATCAGTCATCACCACATCAGTGACTGGTCATCACCTCCACAGTGACCTCAGTGGGTGTTGTTGCTGTTTCTCTCAGTGTCTTTGCAGCCTCCTGTATTTATTAGCATAGAGACCTTCAGTTTCCAAGAAACCAGATGAAACAAATAATATCACATAGCCAAAATTAAGACATTTTTACCAGAGAAGAATGAAACGCAGCAGTTTCAATTGACCAAAGATTTGGCAACATGTTTTATGGATTACATTGTGCGCCACTCGAACTGTTGGCAACCAATGAAACCAAGTGCAAAATTCCAATTATTGCCTCATTTTTACCTAACCTCTACATTTTTTTTTCTGGTTTCCCCCTAATTGTAATACTTTCATTATACATCTGAAAATCTGGTCTAGATTTAAGTATTTCCAAATAACATCAGGGGTTTCTGTTAACTTGCTATACTTTTGTATAACTTGATCGTGGTTGGCAAAGTTTACGTGTTAGCTCTGCCAGTGCTGGTTGAGTCCTCACCCGCTGGCTGTCTGTAGGACGTGAGAGGCCACCTTTCAGGAGGCATCTACTGCACGTTTCCTGTGTATACTCGGCAACACATGTGACAAGGATAAGAGTCCCACCCTACTGCCAAGAAGGAAATATTCTTTGTTGTTTAACACGCTATAGGCCTCGGGCCTCTGTTTTAACCATTGTAGTGATAGATAGAATGGTAGGACTGAAGCCACTAGAAGCACAGAGTAGATCAACATGTAGAGGAAAAACCATCAAGCTGCTCTAGGAGGGAAAATCTGCAAAGGGAGAGAAAAAGGAAGAGATTATGCACCACCTAGAATTTGGAGGACAATCTAGAAAAGTGCTAACAAGCTACTGGTAGAACAGGGCACTTAAAACGGAGAATAATGTATCAATAATGAGAATTTTTAGAACATTCCCAGTACTGTGAGATGTAATTCCTTCCCATTGCTGAATCTTTAAAAAATACTTTAGTATTTTTAGAGACATTATTTTTCAAGACTTCAGAGGATTCAGATTTACATTTTCTTTGAAAGGAATGCTTTACTTAAAAAACAAAAAAAGACTTAGAACAAGAGATAGAAGACCCTTGTTTATGTTACAACACAGACCCTCACAATTCTTCTGCCTGTTTTCTGATGTCACATTCAATCGAGGACTTCCAAATCCTAGCCGGCACCGTTACTCTCCATTCTGGAATTAATAAAGATTAATGACTGCCCACACCCAGGTCTGTCTTCTTTTCTAAAGCCAGCCAACAAATCTCCCATGTTAAAAACAGGGGTAGTGACAGGAAACAGATATGGAATAAGAGCAAAAACATTAAATAATCTCTGTGCACCATCCTCTGAACAGTGCAGGTTGGAGGCTGCAACCCTCCTCTGTCTCTGCTGATCCCTCTCAATAAAATAGCGGCAGAGGTGAGGGTGCCTGCAGTTCTCTGTGCTTTCCTTAAATTGTAGGGAAAATAGGAGCTCAGATGGAACGTCTATTATAAATATTAGACAAGCCAAACATATTAACAATAAAGTTCTCAAATATTTTGCCAACCTCATTTTTTCAGAGGTTAGTTTAACACTCCTCTCTCTTACCCTGTGATATTATTGTAAGTACTAAGTAACACTTTATTACATAAATATGGCCTGCCAGGTCTAATTGCTATGTGCAAAATTTGCTAAATCACAAAGTAAGGGTACATATGAAGCTGCTTATAGAAAATTGCAAAGTATTTAAGTGATGGGAAGAGAATGTTATGATTGGCAGAAATATACATTTACTCTACCTAAAATTGAGAAGGCTATGTAAACAAAGTCAAGTTTCCATACACAAATGATCTTTCCCCCCAAATTTTGTAAGTAACACCAAAAATGAAAAGAATAGCCATGAAAAGTGATCCTTGTGAGACAATGTATGACATTGGCATAATATAACATGTAAATATCATTTTTTGTTAGACCGCAGGAAAACACAGCCCTACAAGAGTCTGATTTTGAATTTCATTCTTCATTTATCACTGCGCAGTCTGTAGTGAAACTTTTAAACAGTGACTAAAGCATGGAAATAATTTCGTCTGAAATGACAGTCATTACCGCTCTCAGAGGGCTAAGTTCTCCTTCCTAATACCTGGAAATCTCTATTTTCCTTAGAAATTCAAAGATACTTAGGCTCCTAAATGGTGGCATTAGTTCAACAACATGCCAGGGGCAAATGAGAGAGCACTGCATTCCCGGAACCTTCCTACAAGCATTTGTGTGCATTTTTAAAGACAGTACCGATTCACAGTCATGCCATTCCAAGGATTAGCCTGGTTTTCACCACAGAGTTCCTATGCGTCTCTAAGATATGTATATTTGTGTTTTAACCCACAAAACAATTTTACTTACAGTCACACTATCTTCAGACACCTAGGCTAGGGCCTATTATGCTGAGATTTGCACACACCCTTGCAAACCACAACTTCCAAGTTGGGTTTTCTGTTGTTTTTTTTTTCTTGCCAAATGTCTCCCAGACATTGAGAAACCGCCACTACTTGCTTGGTCTCTACTTGTTGGGAAAATAATCTGTCCCTAGGAATTTCCTTGAAAGAGTTGCTCCTTCATACGGGGTCAGTTAAGTATGTGCTGCTTCCAAAAGAGACATCACTCCGCTGGTGAGACAATGGTTTGTCTAGTGGCAGCCAAACAACTTGGGAAAGCATGTGAACACGAGTGTCCTGTCCTTGGGTTGGGTAGGTGAGGCCATCAGCACTGGCTCGCCTCAAGCAAGGATACGGGAGGTAGCATAGTTAACTCATTATTGAATCAAAGGCCTGATGGTGAGACTTTCTAAATAATGGTATGATTAAGTATGTCACCTAACATTTATGATCACAAAATTAAGTGCAGGGGATTTTTATTGATGACATTACAATTGGCTTTTATCACAATTGACTATTAAAATTTGATTTTCAGGAAAGTGAATGATTTGCATAAAGTTACATGACTAGTAAGTAATAGACCCAGGGTTTAAACCCAGATTATTGTTTCAGTAGGAGGGAAATTTTATATATGTATATATAAATTTATATATATGTTATATACATACCTATACATGTACATATATACATAATTTTTCATAAAACCAATTACTGAAATATTTCCATTTTTAAGTACCAAATCAATTATGAATTCTACTTAGCTGAGAATTTATATCATTCCATGTGTTTCTGCTATAATTCTCTCCTTCCTTTTTAAAAAGCTAAAAGTCAAATTTAACATGAAAATCATCATTATTTATGATACTACTGAGAGGCAGGCTTTTTTTCTCTCCTTTTCCCTGTAAAAGAAAAAGGAAATAGTACCCATAAAGCCTCTGGTAATCTTATACTAACCGTTAGTGAATAGGCACTTCCTCACGCACAGGTATCAATTTGGTGTCATTTGCCTTCTCAGAAGAGTCTGTATTTGCTCTCTTCCAGGTACTGAAGTGAATAGCAAGGAATTCAAAATACTGAGTGAATACTGAGGAATATCAAAATTACATGTTTCTAGGAATCTCAGCTTAGACAGTATAAAGATGGCATTTCAATGCCATGGGGAAAGAATGGATACTTTAACAAATAATATTTGTACAATTGGCTATCCTTCTAAAAGAAAATTTAAACACCTACTTCATTTTAGATATACACCAAAACAAATGAAAAAATCCAAATGAATCACAGATGTAAATGCAAACAAAACTATAAGATATTAGAAGAAAATTTAGAATATTTTATATAATGCAGGATTGAGGAAACTTTTTTAAGAAACTCAAAGAACTAAGAAGCCATAACAAAAAAATAGATTTGTCTATGCCAAAATTAAAATTATTGTGTGAAAAAGTACACCTTGTATAAAATCTAATGATAAATGGTAAACTAGGAGAAAATATTTGTTATATATCATAAAACATACAGCTAATTATTTTATAGACAAACAAAGCACATATGAATTAGTAATAAAAAGACAATCTAATAGAAACCTGGAAGGCAATAATTAGGAAATTTATAGAATAGTAAGTGCAAATAGACAATATCATATAACAAGATCCTCAACCTAATCACAGGTATTGTAAAATACTTGGAGGTCATGAAAAGATAAGATCCCCATCTGTGAGGAACATAACTGCCTAAAAACTGTAGCTGAGTGTGCACCCAGGAAGGCGAGCGCCCCATGCAGCTGCCAGCCATGGCTGAGCACGCGGAGGTGCTGACAAGCTCCTACCTGTGGCACACACAGCTCTGGCCAGTCTCTGGCTGCAGGACTTCCCATTGAAGTATGGGCAATAAACAAGTTGGGTGGTGGACACACAGGTGTTTAAAATAATTCATTTAACATCACATATGTATTATAGATTTTCTTTTGCACATGTGGTATATTTTAACAGTTGAGATACAAAGAACAAGGCATTTTTCACCCTTTAATGAGTAGTAATACGGATGAATATTACTAATTGCTGATGAGTATGTGAATTGCTACAATCTTTTTACAAAGTAATGTAACATCATCTATTAAATTCAAAGTACACATAATATTGACTCAGCAATGTCACACTAGAAATCCATCCTGAAATGAAATGAAAATGAAATGAAAACATTAATACACAAGGTTGGGTGTGCGTGTGCCTGGGCACATGTATAGGGTTATTACTGCATCATCCACAGTGGCCAGAACCTGGAATCAACTTGAATATGCCCTAATAGGGAAAGGGTTGAATCAATCATGGTATAGCCATACTATGTAGTATTATGTGGCTATTAAAATATTAAGTTACAGTTTTATATGTTAATCTGGAAAGCTTTCCATTATACATAAGTGGGAAGAAATTACAGAGAATGATAAATAGGATCATTTCATTTCTTTAAAGAAATAGGAAAGAAAGTGCTTTCTTTTCGTGCTTTGAAGGTTAGCTGGGTTCAGGGCGATCTCAGAAGACTGTTCCTAGTACTTTTTTCCCTTCATCCTTATCTATTCTGGGAAAGAATGGGCCTACCCAGAGCAAGGAATATGCATACATATGGTGAACCAGGCCTTTGAAAAAGTTTGCAGATGTCCATATAAGTGACACAGTGAGGATTCGAATCTGAGGCTCAAAGCCAGACCTGGCCCTCTGCAGGCAAAGACCACCCAGTACCTGGAGATACAGGCATGAGAGATGGTACATGGCTGGATACCTCCTGGACAGACCATAGGGAGGCCCTGCGACCGGAACCGGAGGCAGCTCTGTAACTGGCAGCCCTGCGACTGGGGGAAGGGGCTTTGTGGAAGACCCAGAGCTCACACCCATGATCCTAGGTGAGACAAAGAAAAAAAAAAACAAAAACCCAACAAACCTGCAACTGTGAAAAAACCAGAGTTGGACCCAAAAAGGGAGCATCCCAACAGCTGAAACAGTGGAAGCTGTGAACACCAGAATACCCAAAGGAGACGGCACCACTGAATCTCACAGGTATTCAACCACAGAAGTTCATACCATAAACCCAGGGAGCCAGAACAGATCAATTTAAGAAGCTGAGCCTGACAAAAAGACTCTCATAAACAATGCGAAGACAAAGAAACAATCCCCAAATGAAAGGAAAGGAGGAAGCCCCAGAAAGAATGCTAAATGAAATGGAGGCAACTCAACTATCAGATTTTGAGTTCAAAGCAATGGTTGTCAGGAAGCTCCATGAGCTCTCAAAGAGCTACCAGAAACTATAGGGAAGTTATGATGAACTCACTGCAAACTATATCAACATGAAAAAGGAAATAGAAACTATCAACAAGGGCCAAGAGGAAATGAAGAACACAATTTCTGAACTGAAGAACACAAGGAAAGGAATGAAAAGCAGAATGGATGAAGCAGAAGATCGAATCAGCAAGTTGGAGGACAAAGTAGAAAAAAACACCCAGAAAGACCAAGAAAAGGAAAAGAGGCTCAGAAAGAATGAAGAGGGATTAAGAGAAATGCAAGACAATATGAAACAGAATAATATCTGTATAATAGGGATTCCAGAAGGAGAAGAAGAAGAGCAAGGGATAGAAAACCTATTTGAAAAAGTGGTGATGGAAAACTTCCTTAATTTGATGAGAGAAAAAGTCACACAAATCCAGGAATCACAGGGAGTCGCAATCAAGAGGAACCCAAAGAGGCCCACTTCAAGACACATCATAATTAAAATGGCAAAATTCCAAGACAAAGAGAGAATCTTAAAGGCAGCAAGGGAGCAAAAGGAAGTAACATACAAGGGAGCCCCGATAAGGTTAGCAGCTGACTTCTCAAAGAAAACTCTCCAAGCCAGAAGAGAATGGCAAGAAATATTCCAAGTAATGAGAACCAAAGACCTGCAACCATGACTACTTGACCCAGCAAGGCTTTCAATCAAGATAGAAGGCCAAACAAGGAGCTTCCCAGACAAAAGAAGTCTCAAAGAATACACCTCTACCAAACCAGTTCTGCAAGAGATGCTAAAGGGACTGCTTTAGGAAAAGGAAGGAAAAGAGAGAGAGAGAGACAGACAGAGAGAGAGAGGAACATAGGTAGGAAAATGGCAATGAATCACTACCTATCAATAATGACCTTAAATGTAAATGGATTAAATACTCCAATCAAAAGACATAGAATAGCTGAATGGATAAGAAAGCATGACCCACACATATGCTGCCTACAAGAGATCCACCTCAGGACAAAAGACCTACACAGACTCAAAGTGAAGGGCTGGAGACAAATTTTCCAAGCAAGTGGATAGGAAAAAAAAGCCGGGGTAGCAATACTCATATCAGACAAAATAGACTTCAAAAGAAGGGCCATAAAGAGAGACCCAGAAGGTCACTTCATAATACTCAAGGGAAGAATCCACCAAGAAGACATAAACATCATAAATATATATGCACCCAACATAGGAGCACCTAAATACATCAAGAAAATCTTAGAGGACTTCAAGAAAGAT
>PVKU01007237.1:0-90614 GCA_004027475.1 Anoura caudifer
CTTCTTTGGGACTCTCTGAGCTTCCTGGACTTCCTGGAAGTCTATTTCCTTTGCCAGATTGGGGAAGTTCTCCTTTATTATTTGTTCAAATAAGTTTTCCACTGGTTGCTCTTCTTCTTCCCCTTCTGGTACCCCTATAATTTGGATGTTGGGATGTTTAAAGATGTCCTGGAGGTTCCTAAGCCTCTCCTCATTTTTTGGAGTTCTTGTTTCTTCCTTGTTTTCTGTTTGTTTGTTTGTTTCTTCCTTCTGGTCTACTCCATTGATTTAAGTCCCAGTTTTCCTCTCATCACTATTGGTTCTCTGTGCATTTTCCTTCATTTCACTTACTGCAGCCTTCATTTTTTCATCTAATTTGTGACCAAATTCAACCAATTCTGTGAGCATCCTGATCACCAGTGCTTTGAACTGTGCATTTGATAGGTTGGCTGTCTCTTGGTCACTTAGAAGTATTTGCTCTGGGGCTTTGATCTGTTCTCCCATTTGAGCCATTTTTTTTTTTTTTTTGTCTGGTTGTGCCTGTTATGCATGAGGGGTGGAGCCTTAGTTGTTCCCCAGGGCGGGGCAACCCAATTGCTGGGTTGTGATGCTGGATGTGGGGGCAGGGTCAGAGAGGGAACAATGATGCTTGTTCCACTGTTTCTCCTATTTCAGTCCCTTCTACCACTTCCCACAAGCAAATTGGGCCCTTCTGGTGCTGATTTCCATGTGGGTGGGCTTGTGTAAGTTCTAGGACCCTGTGGGTCTCTCCAGCAAACTCTCTTGTGAGGCTGGGAGTCTCTCCTGTCTCCTCAACTCCCACAAATGTTTTCAATCAGTGTTTTTAGGTTTTATTTCCCGGCGCTGGAGCCCTGGGTTGTGAGGTCTGTCTTGCTCCCTGTTTTCATCTGGATTATCTGCATGTGAATGTGGGACTGCCTGGTCAGCCAGCCGCCTTGTGTGTCCTCACTGGGTCTGCACTGTTGTCACCCCAAGTCCGGGGTCCACTAGCCACAGCCTGCACTCCTGGGGCTCCTGTGTGCCTGGTCCACCAACCTCTGCTCTTTCCTGCCAAGACTCTGCCCCCTTACTGGTCTGGATGAATGGTTGTCGGATTTCCGTACAGTTCAATTTTCTGTCAGTTCTGGTTGTTTTCTAGTTTCTAAGTCTTTGTTGTCCTTAATCTTGGTTGTAGGAGGAGGCACAGTATGTCCACCTATGACTCCATCTTGGCTGGAAGTGTTATTATTTTTAATAGACATCTTATATCTGCAGCTTCCTCCTATTTAGAGCTTTTCTAAGGTTATTTTATTACTTAAAAACTGGTTTTTATTTTTGGTAAATACCTTTTGAATATATATTATCACATAGTTTTCCCATTCAATATTATAATAAATTAGATTAATTAATTTGCATATTATGTACTACCCTTGCATTTCTGAATTAAGCCCTACTTGGTCAGGACTTATCATTCTCACAAGTTCCTCCCCTGTTAGTCTATATTTTTAAAGATATCATTTAAAAAAACTCTTTGAATGTCTTTTAGCATCTTTTTAGAAGACTCTGAGGATTTAACATTAAGCTTCATGGTTAGAGGTTTTCTCTCAAGGGAGTTCTTACATCTAGAAAAAAGTATTTTTAATTCAGTATCATTATTACTGTAGTAGTAAGCAAAATAATTTTTGAAAGCTTAAAATAAATCTATTCTTAGTTTGTGCTTCTCTACCCCTTAACTGCAAATAAACTCTGATCACTAACTTGTGATTTTCAAAGGCTTCAGAATGTTATGCTGACTAATAATTGTTAAATAGAAATAATTATGCTTTTAAGGCAGATGAAATATTTGCAAAGAGATTTAGAGCATGTTATGGGGATAGAATTGATAGAATTATTTTTGTGGAAAGCAAACCTAACTAAAATAAATGAGAAGCATGTGCACAAAAGTAACTTAAGAGTCTACACATCTTTAAAGTTGTCCTGGGTATTTAAAAAAAATTAAGATCATGGTTCAAGTACCTTCTAAACAGATTTATTTCATCTGAGAATCTTACTCATATTATCAAATTATGCATTTCTAAATCAAAATATGTCATTTAGAATGAATGAAATGATTTCTTAAATCTAAAATCAAATGATCATTTTAAGGATTAGCCAGGGCCATAGTTCCCTTCATGGTTCCCAGAGACTACCAACATCAGATCTCCCCAGAAGCAGGAATTATTTGCTAATACAGCTGCATATTGAGACAGAAAATATTATGCCTATGATGCCTTGGGAGAGTGTCAAAAACACTGGAGAAGGAAGAGGTAGGGGCCACTTATCCTGCAAAGGTGCTGGTTTAATATGGAAGCCACTGGGAAGCAGGAGAACCCGCAGACATATCTATCCCCAAACTCCATTTGCCTCAGGGATATTTTAATTTTGGGAATAAAAAAATCTTTTATTTGTTGATCTACCAAGTTTTACACAAAATAAAATTTCCCCTGTATCATAATTTATTGGCTTATTTAACCAAATCTTTTATGGAAATACAAGGTCAACTAAAGCATTTTTCCCCTGGGGGTTGGGGTGGAAAGAAACACATTTTATAATAATTATCATATTTTTATTATCTTCTTTATTAGTTAGGGATGAAAAACCATTTTGTACTTACCTGTATTTCCTTAAATATAAAGACACCCCACATCGCAGCTACAAATCCTGGACCCTTAAGAAAAAAACTTTAATTAAATCAGTTATTTTTCTGTGGCTGTACTCTATATTGGAGAGCTGAACTGATACTTTAACCATATAACTTCCTATTGTAAAAGCAATATAACAATATTGTCAGGGAAATAATCTCAACCCTAACTTAACATTAAATTAACCTAAGTAACATTAGGTAAAATATGGAGGCTTTTATTTTTATTTTTTCTTTATGGTTCTCATTTTTATTATTTTGATGATGCTATATTTTGTATTATAGAATGCTTTTTTAATGAGTTCTATTTATAATAAAGTATTTTAATAAGCAAGTAGTTAATTTTTTTCTAGTGAACTAGTTACTTATGGTACTAGAAATAGGATTAATAGGAAAAAGTGTCTGAAAAAACATAACTTTTTCTGAGATGAGATAATCTCATAACTGAAGAAATTTTAGTATGTTCTTTTGGATTTGACAAATAATGTGCATATGGAAGCAGCATGTATTTTAAAATTTAAAAAAGATGATGCTGCTTCACAGTGATCAACTATATCTGACTTTAAACTCTAATAAATGTTAAAACTAGAACTATGGGAATAGAGAAAAACCATGTAAGGAAAAATAAATAATGGGTTTGTGAACAGGAAATAAAGACTGAAATAAAATAATATAAAGGGCACGAGAAGAAAGGAGAAGAGGAAAATAGGATGAGGGTGCAATTTGAAAACTTAAGCTATTGAAGTCTTATTATTATTTTTTTAGCTGAGAAGGGAAAAAACTAGGAATTTGAAATAGCCATGGTTTTTATAGAGAAGGTGTATTGCATTAGCATTTTTATGATTCCTTTTGAAGCCTGCACAAACCCTGGAAGTTCCAAATAAACAATTCCAGTATGTTTTTCCCTCCTCCGCCTCTCCAACTGTCAACATGACTGGGTCAGCAAAGTCAGACTCACTCCCGCCATGCAGGCAACGTAATAAAAATACATTGCTCTCCGTCTGTCGGCATCTGGAAAAGTCTACATCAAAAGAGGCAGAGAAATAGGGCAAAGGAACTGTTTGTTATCAATGACATAAGGTCCTAAGCCTCAAAATCCAAACCAGACAAAAGCATCTGGGTCCATACTGACTTTGGACACGATGGAACAAAACAATAGACCAGAGGATATAATATTAATGTATCAGGCCATTTGCTGAAAACTTTTATTCTCTTTAATTAGGAAATTCATTTCCCTTCAGAGTACTTGGTAGAATACCAAAAAGGTATCATTGACCTTTGAGGCCTTTTGGCTGATGGTTTTCTAAATATTTGCTGAGACAGCGCCTAAAGGTTATTGCGATGAGTAATGTGGCCATAGGAAGTGGTACTTTGCTGAATGCTATTATGTGAAAGTGTGTGCAGACTCTGATTCAGGGGAAGGACAGCCAAAGATGAAGGGCATCCTAGGAAGAGTTACACCTGTTTTGACAATTGGAATTGTATATTTTCCTTTTGTAAATTTGTACAAATTGCATTTGTAAGTCAGTCTTAGAAGACAAGGTGAGCTTCAGCCATCTTTAAGGTGGGTTCAGCTTGTAGACTTACAGGGAAGACTGGAGCAGAGGTAGCAAGTCCTTTCTCATGTTGTGTGGGTTTTTTCTTTTCTTTGTTTCTTCTTCCTTTGTTTTGCTTTTTAATTGAGTGTTATTTGCCAATAAACAGTACAAATGCAATTTCAAGGAACTCATAATCTACTCACCAATAGATAAGTAACAATGGAAATATATGTGCCTGGGGAAAACAGAGCTACTGGGATTCAAAAACTGTGCTTTTTGGAAAAAATAAGAATGATCGTGTTTATAATTATTGAAGCTGGTGAAGAGTATATTTGAAATTTTCCATTAGAAAATATTAAATCTACTCTGCTAGGAAACTAAAATTAAAACGAATGTAAGATCTTTGAGGGTAGGGACTGAATCTTTTCTGCACGTGGATAAGGTTGTCTTACTTGGAGCAATGAAAAAGTAAAACCGAGTAAGAACACAGTGGCAGTAAGGACCTGTTGCTCATCTCCCAGCAATACCTGTCCTTCCCAGGTAAGTCCTCAAGCACCAGGAAGCTGTACCTGCTGGGTGGGATGACTGTGCTTATAGCCAATGGTTCAAGAATAACCCTTTTGACAGGCAAGTCTCCACAAGCCACTCTTGTTGACTGACCACTCTGCCCACACTTCTTGTACCTCAGCAATTTATTTCCATTGAATTAGGTTTTGATGTTTTGCCTTAAGTCTTCCCCCAAATTTTGATATAAGAAACTGGTTGGAAAACCATCTCTCTGTCTACTGTAAATTTTTTTTGTAAAAAATATTTATTTATTATTGTTCAATTTCCCTTGTAAAAGGCCCCATATTATAAATTCTGTTTAAAATTTAATGCTAGAAAATAGTTGTCTTTTCTGAGAAAATAATATATTGTCAGTCAAAAATAATTAGCTACCCCATTGGATTACCCCCTTTTACATGTGCAAAACAATTTTAATCACATAACTATTTACCCTTTGTGTTATTTGCTTTCTTTCTCATTTTTACTATATAGTTTTGACATTCTGTGTTTGTATTTCTATTTGCCTTGTGTGACTTGACTGCATCTGTATATTTTACATAAAATAATTTCAAACCCTTTCTGGAGAACCCACCATTGTTCAAGAATATAGCATTTGTATCCCTACTTGAGGCCAATGTCATACTGTGTACTTCTCTATGCAAATTCACTTTTAAGCATTAAACTGGTAAGCTTTATACCGCATTATCCATTATATTTCCCTGTGTTATGTGGTTACTTCTGGTATTAAATAACCCTGGAATGATGAGAAACAAACTCCTTTGTGGGAAAAATTTGGGTCCTTTGCCATTCCAATGATGAGGACTTAAGCCTAAAAAAATTCCTGTAACATGCCTGATTTCAATAACATTTTCCCCTAGCAGAGATTAAACATGTCAACATGTGAGTTCTTTATATGAAAAAACCAACTTTATTTGAATTTAGTTGTTCTTTAAAGCTAACTATTTTATGAACACAATAAAACCATCAAAAATATACTGTTTGAAACCCAGAATTTATATTAAAATTTAAGGAGGTTTCAAACTTTAATGCAATATGTTTTAGATTAGTTAATATGTTAAAAAAAAACAACAACATTTTCTAGGTTTGCCCAGGTGGGCCAATAAAACATTTCAGCCAAATTTTGTTTATGATGATGATTTAAGAAGGAAGAGATACAGGTGAACAACTGGTCAGCAATTGCAAATACTTAGAGTAGCATAAAAGCCCAACATTAAAACAATTCATTCCTGGGTGTGTATGTCAGTCCTGTTACCATAATGAACCTGAAACAAACTCTAAGCTGGATTCTACAGATGACAAAACAGAGCACTGCGCACTGGAAACCCTGTACTTAGCAGCCTTGAGATGTCCACTGGCTTTCTCACTCTGACAGTGCTGTTGGAGATAACCTCAGCTTTCTCATCTTCAAAATGGGGACAGTCCTATTGATACTTGCCCTGCCTCTGTCAAAGGAAATACTTTTGTTTTTCTGTTACCTATGTGCTACATAATTTGTACCAAAAAACCCCAAGCCAGATGAAGCAAATTGTATCATGTATGCTACAGAGACAATATTTTGCTTTAGCACTTTCTGAAAGCCCTCCTTAAAAATATTGATGTTTCATGTGAAGATGAGTAGGAAGTACTTTCTGTCTCATAGGTTGTCAGGTCATTCAAAGGTGATAATATACACAAGAGCATTTTTATGTTTATAAACGTCACATAGAGATGGTTATTGTTATAAATAGCAAGTTATAATACATCTAAAATGACATTAGGTAATATGACCAAACAAACACTGCAAGGATATCAAAGATGAAGAAACCTAAAATGAAGTTAGCAATGTTCTCTTGGCAATCAAGGGCATGAGATTAGAAGGCATCTATCAGTTTATTCACATGAATCTATTATACTATTGTCCTCCTGAACAATAAAACTCTATAACAGTCTTCAGTGATTCACTAAGAATGCTTCAGAAAAATTAGATTTACATTTAAAAGACAAAAAATTGGGAAAACAACTCATCTACTTACAGCAGTGATTATGGGGAAGCTGACCACAGCGCTGAGGGAGTGATTAGCTATGAACCAACAGCAGGAAGCTATGGCCCAAAGCAGTCCTGACAGGAATCCTGAAACACACACAAACACCAGGCATTTACAAACCAGGACCCCCTTCTGAAAAAGTCACACTGTAGATTTAGCAGGAATATTAAAGTACACAGATACATTCCTATCAACATTACTGGCCAACACAGATTTTTGAGATATGCTTTATGATCACTTTGGAAATCACTGATTGCTGTTGATTGCTGTGGGTATAATTATCAATCTTTTCACTTTACTGACATTAAGTAAAGTACCCAAAATAGTAATTAAGTAAAGACTGGGTAGTGAAGGGGGGGGCTAGCGAAGATACTAGATCTGAACATGCTCTACAAACACCATTTACTCTAGACCATGAACATAAAAACAAGTGAAATTCAGAATGATGCTTAAAACTAAGGAAAAAAGCTCCTAGAATTTGAATGAAAATAGCAGCTAAAAATCTCATGATAATTGAACTAAGCCTTCAATAAATAGTCTACCACTTTCTATAATGGTATAGTGGCATACTTTGGCTTAAATCAACCAGGCACTCAAAAATGAGTCTCATATATTCTTTATTTTGTTCTACAAAAATATTTTACTTACATACTTCTATAAATTGAATTGCAGCAAAATCAAAAATGAGAAATTATATATATTTTACCATCAATGGCTAATGGATTAAGTGCAAAAGCACGTATATTTAACATATGTATTTTTGAGCTCTAAAACAATTTCTCCTTAATTTTTGGAAAAAATGTTTGCTTTCCCAAGTGACTTCAGATTCTTGTTTGTTGATACTTAAAAAAAAAAATAAAGTCCCAGGACTCTGACTTTTAATAGAAATCCTTAGATAGTAAAGAAGAAATAATAAAGTGCGATGGTCAATATACACTATGTTTTGACATAGGAAATGATCTTAGCTTCATTGTTCAAGTTTTAGGTTTTATAATAAAATTGCTCATCATTACAAGCAATTTATATTTAGCTTCATGGTTTTTAAATTCATATTTGTTGGTGAACTGGGCCAAAGCGATGAAGGGAGTGAAAACACACACACAGGATGGCTTGGTTTCCAGAAGATGATTATTTAAGTTAAATAAGTAAAGAATGATACTTTCACAGAGTAAGAAGATTTTTCTGTAGTTAATATTCTTACCTGGCAAGACTGCTTCGGGATATAGTTTGGGGTTATTTTTCATGGTTACACAGTAAGCCAGAAAGTAGACCGTACTTGTAAGAAAGATGCCACTAGCGTGTGCGAAAACATAGTCTAGATCTGAAAATACAGATTATAAAACTCTCAGGTATATAATTTTAGTCATTTCAAATATAATTACAGTTCTAAAACAAAACAAACTCGCCAAACTTAACCTTAAACATAAAGGAACTATGAATTTTGTCACTCTAGTTTTCTGCGTGCTCTTTATATAGAATTCTAATTGACATATTTAAAACCTGGAAATATTAAGTAGTAAATTAGTTACTGTAATTACACCTAAGAGGCTCATTCCCATGATTATTTTGGAAAGCTAAACAACAAACAAGATCGTCTTTTTTAAGAATAGGTTTTCAGATCTAATTTCACTAATGGCTATAGCAATTGCAGCACATTTCCAGTAGATTGTAGTGGGAGTGGGTGTGAAAAATTGGGGGACTGCTAATTTTATATGGTATATTGATTAAGTTGGAGACCAGTATCTCTGTTGCAGATGACACCTATATAGAAGAATATTCTGAAGTTACACCAAAGTGGGTTTTATGCAATTGTTTACTATAAACCTAATTACATGAGGGATATAATGACACGTGATGGTTGCCCAATGTCTGAGAAACCCATCTCCACTGAGTGTTTAAGCAGATAGTACTCTGGCCATAAAGATGGGTAGGTTCCAGCTGGGAAGGCCACATTGGACTCAATATTTCTCTCAACTAAAACTCTGACGAAGATAAATGGGCATCTTTAGGGAGGAAAGTACAAAAGATCAAGGAGTTTATCTATTCTTCAAAAACATTAAGTCCTACCTCTGGATCATATAAGAACAACACAGCCATCTATGTACTAGCACAAAGGCAGTATAACGAACAATTCGAAGCACAGACCAGCGCTAGCCAGCTGGCTCAATTGGTGGAGCATCATTCAGTACACCTGAGGGCTGCAGGTTGATCCCTGGATCAGGTGCCTCACCTGATCCATGTTTCTCTCATATCGATGTTTCTCTCTCTCTCCCCTCCTTTCTCTAAAACCAATGAACATATCCTCAGGTGAAGATTAAAAAAAAAGTTTTAAGAGCATAAATCAGCTGCATAGCAGTCCTCAATCCACTACTTGCTATCTTTGAGACTTGGTTAACTCACCTCTCTGTCTAAATTTTTTCAATTATAAAACAAGAATAATAATGCAGTTCAACCAGGAACAATTGGTACAAATGAGTTATTACTGTAATGTGCTTAGAACAGTGTCTATCAGAGCATGTACTACTGATGTGTTTGTTAAAGAAAAAAAAAATTATGCCCCTCTAGAATTATTTTTTAATAAAGTGTGTTCCTTTCCGATTACATTTGAGTTTTCATAAGAAAGATCCCTGAGAACTGACTGTACTACTTATGTGAAGAGATTGTTAAGGACATTGTTTATTATATCCCAGTACTAAGGGCAACTGTACTCCTGAACAATTAGTTGTTTTTATCTTGTGCTCACTAAATTGTGGTACTGGTCTGACTTCTCTGGTGGCTCTAAGAGATCTCATGGTTGGATTTAGGGCTCATTTCTATCAAGTGTACGAGTGTGGTGCAGTTTTTAGACTGATTTCTAGTTACATTTTATCTTTCACTCTTGTTTTTTTCTCTTTTAATTTATTCTACGTTGCTCTATTTTTATTAGTTTTTTACTCTTTAAACATAAAAAAATAAAAATATGAAGAGAATTTTTAGAAAATCTGAAAGAAAAGAGAATAAAAGGATTTGATTGCTTTTTATGGAGCTGAATATAAAAAGGAAGAAAGCAACTGTGGTACCTACTCAAAGTCTATCTGCTCCTTTAAAGTTGAGTTAAAATCCAGCCTTTTAATCCATCTTACCTCTAGACTTTGGCGCTCCACACTTTTCCCTTACCTGAACATAGATCACGTTAATTTTATGTGCCGTCCAATTTAGAACTTTATTATCCATGATCTCATCCTTTTATCATTTTGTGAATGTAAGCCATGTTTCAGTGTAATTACAGGGCGTCTGAAGTAGACACTTTCCATCTCTTTCTGAACCTTCACAAGGCTATTGTACATGGTGTTGAATTTACTCCTAAGAAATTAATTCTGTCACTAGAAACAGATTATTAAGGAGCACTGTGTAGGCATTTCAAAGTACCACTCTGTGCTTAAAAAATAATATCCACTGACTAAATAAGCTATATTTTGACCTTTAGGAAACCTATACTTTGACTTTTACTTGATTTTAAAGTACTATGTACTCAAGGTTAGCTTTTTTTTTTTTAAGAATAAAAGAACATATATTTCCCCAGAAATCATCCAACCAGAAAATAATCTCCAGATCTTAGTGTAAACCTGAAAACCGTGTGTTTAGATCCAGTAGGAAATGAATGCTGACTGAAGTTGATTATATTTGCATGTTAGAGATTATATTTGTATGAAAATACTCAAACAGTCCTTTATTACTTTTAGTCTTCAATGCCTTTCTAATTCACCTCTTGCAATGAAAAAGTAAGATCAAATCTATGTAGCAATATTTACTATGATCACATTCTTTTTTAGTGATTTTATTGGGATGACATTGGTTAATAAAATGATACAGGTTTCAGGTGTGCAATTCTACATATGTCATCTGTATATTGTATTGTCTGCTCACCACCCCAAGTCAGGCCTCCTTCCATCACCAATTATCTTTTACCCCCTTCATCCTCCTCCCACCCCTTTTCCCTCTGGTAATCACCATACTGTTGTCTGTGTCTATGAGTTTTTGTTTGTTTTTTTCTTTTTTGCCTAATCCCTTCACCTTTCTTTTTTTTAAACATCATTTTTTAAAGATTTTATTTATTTTAGAAAGATGGGTAGGGAGGGAAAAAGAGAGGGAGAGAAACATCTATATGTGAGAGATACAGTGAATGGTTGCCTCTCACATGTCCCCAGCTGGGGACCTGGCCTACTACCCAGGCATGTGCCTTGACCAGGAATTGAACCTGTGACATTTAGGTTTGCAGGCCAATGCTCAATCCACTGAGCCACACTTGCCAGGGCTAATCCCTTTCATCTTTCTTAAGTAGAAAGTGAGGTATTGAGTTTACTGATAAGATAAAATAAGTTTTTACTCTCACCATACTGGCTTGCCCCTGAATATACACTGTCATTTCTTTTGCTGTGGTCCTTGATATAAATGACAGGCACGAACGTTGATCCATAGAGTATTCCAGATATCACTGCAAGACTGCAGCCCCTTAAAACACAAATAAATCATTATTAACCTTGGTCAAAAACACTATTTCCGACAAACACACAAACGGAATCATAATGAAAGCATGCTTCAAAATGTAAATCGCAAGCAATGATGCCAAAATCACTGCTCTCTCTCGAGCTCTGCGGCTGGCAGAAGCCAAAGAAACACTCCGCAGGGTCAGAGTGGCAAGAGGACTGAGCGCAGCTTCGGTCCTCCACTGCCTAATTTTGGAAACACATGATTTACAGAAGTTATATACAGAGTGTTATTATAAATTGTCATTACACAGAGGAGAATGTTGCTCTCATTTTATACAGCCTCCATAAATAAACCTGGCTCTCTAATTAAATTTTGAAGTATCTGTGGACTGACACTGTGCCCTATCCCATTTTTAAAAACCCCTGCGTGGCATCGAGCACAGGGCTAGGCCAGAGTAAGTTCTAAACACAGGCTGTTCAAAACAACTGTGGAGATCCACAGATTTGCCTGCGTCTTAGTTGACTATGACAAGGTCAAGAGGAAGCCCTGATTTAATAAAACAATCTAGATGTTTAAGGTAAAACATTACTTTTTGTAAGAAGGACATGTTTCGTTTTAAGCACTGGAGTGATGGAGGCTCCGTGGACTTGGTATCCACAGTGAAGCCAGCGTTTCCGTTGATTTTGAGGGGAGGTGACTAGTGTTTTAGAACAGTCCCTTTAACTTAATACAAAAGGACAGTGGTACGAAACAGGAAAGAGTTTTAGGCAAAACCATTCCTCTCCAAACTTAAAAACAAATTTTTAAAGTCTATTCTAATAGAACTTTAAGGAATATAATGCTGTAGAAATAACTGCAGTAGTTTAGGAATTCCTTGAAGCACTGAAGACCAAGGACCTGTGTATCTAAAAATTCAGCAGGGTGGGCACAAGGAAGTCTCTTCACCAAGGAGCTAAAAAAGTCAGAGCTTGTGTTACCAGCTGCTTCTTGAACTCAGATGAGTACCACTTCACTCTGGTAACCCTTGCTTTGACCAAATATCAAACAGGATCATCCAGCCTCTTACACTATGCGGGAGTGCACGGTGGAAAGGTTATCCACCCAGGAATAACCGTGACAGGGATCTTGAGTTTCATCCGTCACCTGTTGAAAACATCAGCACAAACCAAAATAAAACAGCCTTCAGTTGTTAATCACATTGGTGACAAAAAGATTTTCAGTGTTTTTCTCTGCTCTCTTAAACATACTTAAAAATGTGAACATTTTATACTAAGTGTTCCGATCCTGTGGAATCTCTTATCCAATTGGTTCTCATTTTCATCCTCTGTAATTCAGAATAGTTTGGTAGTTGGTAAGTTGTCCGTGTAAATTTTTTTAGTTTTGACATATGGTTATTTTGATATACCTATCAAAATTAACAAAAGTTATTAATGCTTGTTTCATTTGATATTTTGATAATCTTCAAAGAAATGAGAATCAAGGGAAACTCAAACTCTACTATGGACTGCCTTAGATCAATAAGCATATTTTTATTCAGAAAATTTTGTTTTTACTGAAATTAGTAAAAAAAAAGTTCTAGCCATGGTTCAAGATTAGGCGAATATTGTAAATCAGGACAAATTATGAAAAGTATTGATAAAAAAGTATTTCCACTATTGTATGTAATCAGCTTTGTCTCTTAGCCAAAGTTCCTTGCTGTTGCACTCCTCCTGCTTTTGTAAGAGATAAGAAACTCGATTTGAATTCTTTGTCAAGTGCTAAGTCAAGTTTTCTTTTGATGATAACTGAGGTCGAGCTGAATGGTTGCATACTAACCGATCATGCTGCGTATGCATCTTTAAACTTGGTTTACTTGTATCCTTCCATTTTGCCTAGAAAACTCTAACCTCCTATGTAAGAATGTCAGGTCTCATCAACTGCGGTGTCAGGTCCCTTTTAAACATTGTTCCCATTCAATCTAGGTTTGCTATTCCAGGTTATCTATCAACAAGTTGCATTTATGTTATTTTAACTTTTTGTTCCTTTGTTTGAAGGGTATTTGGTTAGGAGGCATATCTGGAACCCTAAAATAGGCAAGGAACACCAGACAACTTCTGTTAACCCCGACTCCTCCATTCCCATGAAAACACTTCCCTGATCAGAGATGCTTCTGGATTCACAAATCTCTTTTCTCTTACACTGAACTAATTTTATTTAACTTGAGTGTCAGTTTCACTGAGGGTTCAGTCATCTTAGCTGATAAGAGTTTTGGTAGGAGACTGGAGAAGAAAAGGTTAATTTGGAAGTAAGGAGTAGAGAGGCAGCATCTTCCAGGAAGGCAATACTTGCCTGTGGGTGTGAAATGTCAGATTCAGAGGCAACCAGAGACCACAGAGCCCTCTACAGGTAGAAGAGATAGTTGAAAGAGGAAGGATTTAGAAAGTCTGGGCTTCCAGCAACAGGGGTTTGCCTTAAAATGACTCTCTAAGTAGCCATGGCACTTCCGCGGTGTCGGATCTCTTCCAAAGGTTGTTCCCATTTAGTCTAGATTTGCTATTCCAGATCAACGTAGGGTTGTCAAAGTCAGCACAGTCACTGCTTACTTATTTCCTATCTTTACCTTTGAGTGGAACAGGATGTGGCAGAAAAGAGAAATAGGAAGAAAATAAAATGCAATTCCTACTTTTGTGTGATGTGACTTACACTTTCATTGGCTTCCTCTGATTTACTTCCCCCTGCCCTCCTTGGGCCTACTTTCAAAACTCCTTCCTCCTCCTTCTAAAGTAACTTTCATAATTCTCTACAATATTTAGAGCTCTCCCGTTGTAGAAACCCTTAAATCATTCCAAAATCTGGGCTCGCACATACAGCTTCTAGTAGGGCTCTACTGTCAGTAAAAATAAATAGACTTCTGTGTTTGCTGAGAAGCTTTCCTGGGGAAACACTGATTGCTACATAGACCTAGTTGTAATAAATATTTTAGATAACCCTGATTGGAGAAATAAAAAACACAAAAAGCATCATCTTCTCATTTTTGTGTCACATCTATGCATTTTCCCTTCACCTTAATTTTATGTTTTAAAGCACATTGTCTCCCATACTATACTCACATGCTCTGTCATTAACGGTGTGGTGTCTACAGAATATGTGTTCTTTGGTATTTCACTTTTGATGAAGAAGAATATGAAGGCACTGTGAAGAAAATAAATGTTGGTGATATTTATCATGAACCCTGACTCATATCAAGTTGCTTGAATTTTCAGGAAAAACAGCTTAAGTGAAGTTCCGCTGACATGACGGTGACTTCCAAACTGCCTCTCAGGGCTCCTGCCCTCTTTCCAGGGCTGCCTTTCTCTTTGGCACCTCTCATTGTCCTTAACTGCAGCAGGTTAACAGCTAACCCCACAAACTTCCTCCTCAATCAGATCTTTCTCCTGATTTTCTTGTTTCAGTCAATGTCTCCATCTTTCTTTTTATTCCTGCATAGCCCTGGAAATACATGGTAAAATGATATAAATAAAAACTACCTTGAAATAATAGTTTTTACCTATTATATTGGAAAAACCCCCAAAATTTAATGACATCTTCAGTTGGACAACTACAGGAGACAGGTGCCCCTGAAGGGTATGTGGAACTGTGCAACTCCCATGGAGGACACTGTGGGGCCATCTACCAAGGCCACAGGTGTGTCCACCCCTGACCTTACCAATACACTCTAGGACTTATAACACAGGTGCTTCCACGCTCAGGCAAGGTGACCTTCATGGGCACATAGTGGAATACTATGCAGCTATAAAAAGGATGCCTTTTATGCTCTGATAAACAAAGACCTCTAGAATCTATTTTAAGATATAAAAGCACATGCATAGCCTAATGACTTCCCCTTTGACATCTCTCATAATGCACTGTCTATTCATGTCCAAAATCTTTGCAACAAATGTCTCACTTACTCTTGACTTTTGAACCATGCAAACATGTTAAAATATAAAATCAATGTAAGAAAACTCATGACTTTGATACACTTTTAACATTCATTTTTAATACCTTTGCAGGGTTCAAAAGTTACAACAATATGTAATATTTCCAGAGTACATATGTGGATGAAACAGTGTAGGTAGCTAAGTATGAAAAAGTGCATATGATGTGCTATATTTCATGTAAAAAGTAAATATTTTGTAGATAACGTCCTTAGTTCAATCTCTGACTTGCTTTAAAAAGCTTGAGTGGCTCCACAATAATTTCCATTGGCAATTTAACTTTCCTTTTTTGATTTTCATTGCTCTCTGCATTTCCCCCAACTCACTGCATCATTCCCCACATGGACTTCTATCTCTGACCGTCCCTGGACTAGCAGGGCCCCCATCCACGGGTTGTCTCTCCTTAGACTGAGTGGGAGATGCCTGGGAGGCATCTATGCAGAGATGTCTAGCCTGGTCTGGAGTGAGATGTAAGGACTGTGGCTCTGAAGAAAGGCAAGGGCTAGAAGCAAGGATCCAGGTTTTCTCAAAACACAAGTCTCCAGTGAATGCCAGTTAAGTGAGAAGAGAATGGAGAGTAAACTGCAGGATAATCCAGAACATTTCTTTTGTGATAGAAAAGAAAATCTGTCTTTTTATGAACTCTGACTCTTGAATCTTCATTAAAACGTAACCAGAGTGTCCTGGACGTTATTTCTTGGTGTCAGCTCCACTTCACCCTTGGATATTCTCTCCCGAACATTGGTCTAGAGGACCACACACTACATTTCCTCAGACTGTAGTGGCAGCTAGGTTTTGCCAATGAGAGGGATATGCATGGGATTAAAAGGTGGGAGATACCATTTTGTTTCGGGGATGGCTCCAGAAATTTCTGCAGTAGCCATCGCTCAGGGCAGAGGCAATTTTTTCAGTGGTGTTGGCCAGGCTGTGTGCTCCAGGGTGTACGGTGGCATCACCTTCCTCCTGCTCCTGGGCCTCATGACACTTTTGTAAACAATCCCCTATGTTAAATCTTCCGCTATTTAAAATACCTGGAACAGTTTTGGTTGTAGAGACTGACTAATAGTTACCTTAGATATCATACAGGGAAAATGGAAGGCTAGAAAAGATCTACCTAATCCTTTAAAAACTGAATTGTACAGAAGCAATAATTTCAATTTTAAAAAAAAGAGCAACGTCTACGCTAATGTAATCATATGCCAAGTTTCCTTATACTAACCATGAAGCTCTAAGCTTATTCCATGGATACTCTTCAGAACAAACTGATTTAACTGAGTTAAGATAATGAAATAAAAGGTTCCAGAAACTCCTTGCAGTAAAGAAGCATAGAAGGGAGCCAGGACACAGTAGAAAAAGAGATCATTGCATTTTCCTGCCACAGACAAAGCTCCAAACCAAGTGGCAGGAGTCCCAGGTGCACTGATTAATTGACCATAGAGTTGGACAATGCACATCCAAAAGGGAAACAGTAATTGCACACGAAATAGTTATTAATAAAAATAATGACTACCATGATAAAAATTACCCAACATATAGAGCAACAGCACTATACAAAGCACTTAACATATTTTATGTCATTTCATCCACAAAGTATCTTTTGAGGCTGATGCAATTATTATTCCAAATTTATCCTCTGATAGAGAAACCAAAGCTTGGAGAAATTAAGTGATGTGCCCAAGGTCACACAGGTAGAGGTGGTAGAGCATGAATAATCTGTAATTTTAGAGAATATACATTTTCTAAAGAAAAAAGAATATAGAGAAAAACCATGCCTGGTGAGTGGGTAAATTGGTCTTAAATCACCAGTGAGTCAAAACTACAGATGCTAACATTACAATTTTTAGGTGTAAAGAAATCGTTTTTGAGAGAGCTACTCAAAGCTAGAATGCTGTGTGAATTGTACAAAATACATAATATTGCCTCTAACCAAAAATGTCAGGAATCTGCTATTTTAGAATAATCTATGTTATTTCTTCTCCAGTTGGCCTGAAAACACTCTCTAAGGCAACGTTTCAATGACAAAGACATTGTTCCTGAGTGTGGCTGGGGAAAAGCCATCCTTGCAGGGGGAAGGGATATAGAGTGCTCTTTCCCCGAGGGATAAAAAAGTACTAAAATCTTTCCAGGCCGTGCTATCCATTATGTGAAGGACTGACGGGGAATATAAATGCAGCCTAGAGAGGAAAGCAGACGGAATGTAAGGTGACCTAATTTCTGTTAGAGTTTCACCGACTGAACACTGCCATATAGAGAGTCAGTCATTTTCATCCTCATTCATATAGAGTGTACAAGTAGACACAGATATATCTTAAAAACACTCAGTTGGGTGTGTGCTAGCGTAGGGAATAGAGCTGGTTACCCGACTGGGTTAAGAAGAGTTGGGGGAGGTGACAGGGAAGTGGAAGCCGGGTGGCACAGAGTGAGTGAGAGTAAGAGAGAAACACTGGCTATTCTAGGGGCCTCAGGAAGCCAGCTCGACACTTACTGACATGGCATTTTTCAGTTTCAAAATACTTTAATGTGCTATTAATTTTATTTTGTGATCCATGTATTATGATTCTCTAAATATTACAGATAATGAAAGTGAGCTTAAAAAGAGCACTTTCCCCGGGTCTCGGAGCTTTTGAGAGCCAAAGCTTGGACTCCTGACCCCAGAGCTGGTGCCTTCTGTCCTCTCAAGCCAAGTCTGTCAATGTAAATGAAGAATAGGAGGAAAATCATGTCGAGATTTACAAAATGCAAACACATCAGGATGCTTAAAAAGTACTCTATGTTTCAAAGAACAACAAAGTCACAGAAATAGCTGTGCACCTTACTACTGAGAGCCCAGCTCCAAAGTAATTGAGCAGCGGTTTTGCTACTTCTTCTGCGTCCATTCCAAACCAGCCAAACCTGGAAATCAAGAAAGTCACCTCAGTAGATACTGTTGAAAATGTGTTCATCGTAGTGTTTAAGGGCATGAATTCAGGTTCAAATCCCAGGTTCCTCATTTACTGTGGCTTGGATAAGTTATCTTCACTGTGCCTCAATTTCCCATCTTTAAATGGGGATAATTATACTTACCTTATAGGTTTCTTGTGAAGATTAAATGAGTTAGTACATGTTAGTACATGTGAAAAGTACCAGTACCACTGTCCCTGTCTTACTAAGACTAAGAAAGGAAGAAGAAAAGTAGATTAAGTGGGTAATTGAATACTAGTTGGTTGGTTGCAGTTTTGTATAGTATTTGAAATGGACTTGTAAATAACTGCTTCTCAAAGACTCCCATTCTTTGGCATCACCTTAAATTCCTTTTATTTCACACCTTGACATTGTAGTGATCATTACCAACAATCACTGTGAAACACCCAGGAGCAAGAGAAAAGGAGGAAAGAAGGAAAAAAGAAAATAGTAAACATAAAAAGCAGGGTGGGAAATGGGGAAAGGACAGGAAGGAAGGTATTGGAGGTTAGTTTGTTTGGTTATTATTGAAGTTGTTGTAGTGCTTGAGTGGGAAGCACTGTTGCATTCGTTTTCCCACCCTCTACTTGAATGTCCATCTTGGTGCTGACCGAGAGGAGTGCAGTGCAGGCCAGCAGGATTCCCTGGGCCTAGGGGGCCGCTCTTACAGCTACTCTGGACGACAGCCTCACCTTTAGGCAGATATGGCTGTTGAGCACTTGCAGTGTGGTTACAACTGAGGAACTGAATGTTTAATTTTATCACATTTTAATTTGTTTGGCTTTTTATTTTTTATTTATTTTTAAATTTAAACACAATTTCAACATTAAAAATTTTGGGGTGATGTTGGTTCATAAAATGATAACGGTTTCAAGTGTGTAGTTCTATGATACGTCATCTGTATACTGCATTGTGTTTACCACCCAAAGTCAAATCTTCCATCCCCAAATACTTGACCCTCTTTACCCTTCCCAACACCCTCCCATGGGTAGCCACCATACTGTTGTAAATTTAAATATAAATGGCCACATGAGGCTTGTGGTGACTGTATTGGATAGTCCAACTCTAGAACTGGGGTTGGCAAACTCTTCCTTAAAGGACCAGAGAGTAAATATTTTAGGCTTTGTGAGCTGGATGGTGTCTTGCAACTACGCAGCTCTGTCACCGTCTCTAACAGCAGCCAGAGACGATACTGAGATGGAGCAGTGTGGCTGCGTTTCAGTAACGCTTTCTTTGCTAATAGGTGTGGGAAGCCGGGCCAAGGTCTGCTGTCCCTGGCCCAGATCATAGAGGGGAGAATATATATTTCAGAACTAGAAGACATAGGCTTGAATCCTGGCTTATTAGTTCTGTGACCTTCAATAAGTATTCAACCTCTTTGAGTATCAGCTCTCTTATAAGATAGTGCTTACCTCATATATTCATTAAAATAATATAAGAATGATGCATACAACATGTCCAACAAATTGTCACATAATGGGAAGAAAAGATAAACGTTCTCTTTCTCTCTTCCTACTTTCTTTCCATAGAGATAATTCTTTACTATATCTTGATCAAATGTCTAGATTGCTTCTTTAGAACTTAGGATAAATAATAGTTAAAGGTACCATATTTTATGCATGTATCTTAGCTGTAATCTCTGAAAGGATAGGAACCATATACTATTCCTCTCATCCAGACCTGTCCCTAACCGTAGCCTTACATACAGTATGAACTCAGAGAATCTTAGCCGAAATAGTTAGCTTTGTGTTACCTTGAGCTTGCCCAACCAGTTAAGGCATTAAATGATCCCCAGATTAAGAGTCCAAGGCCTAAACCAATGGTTTTGATAATTGGGACAACAGCAATGTTCCCTGTAGATGTGACATACAGAAGAAAGGTATTATTTTCAATGCAGGAAATACATTTGTAAATTGAATTAATTCTTATTTTAACTTCAGCTGAAACTAATGGGACCAAATTTAGTAAGCACAATTCCTCATTTTTAGATAGAATAACCACACTTTTGCATTAAACTCATAATTATGATTGCTAAAAGAACTAGGCTCAGAGCAAAATTATGCCAAACCACCCCCCCCAGAAAACCAAAACTTGAACAGCTCCTCACCTGACTGCACCAATATTCCTCAACCTTAACATAGGTGTCTGTTCTCTGAGGTTTTGCAGTAGCCATCAATGATTAAATTAGTAGTGATCATCCTCTTAGACTTGTACCAGTGCCAAGCACTGTCTTTGGCTCACTGTGACCCCAGATTTTGCTCTTCCACCCTCACTGACTTGTGCTCTGTATTTCAGCAGCCATTGCTTTGTTCAACTGAGGGGCACTCAGGCCAAAACTATGATCTTTTTTTATAGTTCTTAGCCCCTCAGCTGTCTGGCTTCAGCACAGAAATGTTTTCTGGAAAGCTTTCCTCTCTTGACTTCCAAAATGACCTCATCTTCTGATTCCCTCCTGTTCCTCTCTTTAGCTCTTTCTGTCTAGATTTAAGTACCTACTAAACATTTTCCCTAAAACAGGTCCCCCCTTTTGCTATATTGTACTTTGGATACTTGGCTAATTTTATGATTTCAGCTATCAACTAGAGAGGCATGCTCCTGGGTACAAAGGTCTAGTCTGAACCTTCTGCATAATTTTATGCTTCAAACTTTCAACAAGAGATCTCCAGCCAGATGTTCCTCATTGAGGAAACATCAGGGACTTCAAACTCAGATGGTCCCAAGCTGAACTCATCATTACTCCTTTTGAACAGGTTCTTTTCCACATTTTCCTCATCTCGTCGTTGATACCACCAACCTCCTAATCACCTACAATGCAATCCCTACATCATCATGGGCTCCTCTTGTGTCTACCATCTGCATCCAATCAGTTATTACTACCTGGAGCATCCACATCTGCAACATATTTAAAATTAGACCCTTCCTCAACTGACTTCCAGTGGAACCTGCTGGGCAAATATAAATACTATGGGGTGGTTATCAAGATCTGCAAGATGAACGAATGCTTTCTTTGTTCCTCTGTCTCAATCAGACACGGTAAACATAATCACACTAAGGTATAAGTGAGGGATAATTTAAATGCTAGGGGAAATTTAAAAGTTAACTTTTGTGTCCTCCACTTCATGAACTTCACTAAATCATTTATTCAAACTGAGTGCCCAATAAATTTCTGACATTTTAAAATTTATTTGCTTTTAATCACATTACCTTTAAAGAGCCTTAGTACTTCTCTTTGCTAAAGAGAAGAAAGTTCACTAGGAGGGGTTCTTACAAATTCTTGATTGGCTAAGCAAAAGCATAAATTCTAGTTATATAATTTCAGGTATTGATAAGGCAACAGAGGGAAGTTTTCTGTTTGCTCTTGTTTTTTGTCAGTGCTTTTGAAGTAATGTATCTGTGCTTGCCTACTTTAAACACAAGTCCTAAAAACAATATATCCAGAGTGCTATTTAATGAATATTTTCTGATAAACATGCTAGAGGAAGAAAGGCCAGAGCGCTTAAACTCATATATGAGTAATGTTCGAACAGATAGAGAGCAACTGTAATATTTTTGCTGTAATTTTCTATCAGGGACCAAGAAAGATATCATTAAGAGGAGTCAGAAAGTGCACCAAAAGTATTTATGGAACATTGAAATGAGAGAAACTAAATTGTCAATTTCCAGTATCTATGACTACGGACTATTCAGAATTGCTGTTTGTGCCATTTCCTTTTATTATGAAACAGTTACTTTTTAATCACAGAATAAGTTGATTAAAGTATTAAATGATAAGTTATATCATACTTTACCTGTTGCCCAAATACAGCCCCCAACCATTGCAAAAGGCCAAAACTTAGGGCAGCGTAGTATCAGGTTGGCCACCAAGGCAACCAACCAAATGGCGGCACAAAGTACCCACTGGAGAAACATTCCTGGAAATAAAAGGAGTCCGTGTCAGTGGTTCAAACTGATTTGAGTGGATTAATGCTTAGGAATACCAGTTTATCAAACGCCTGCATGCCAGGAACCTTGCACATTTAATATAATTCTGACAATTACTGTCCATCATAATTAACCCTAGTTCAAAGACAGAAAACGAATCTGAGATGAAGCAACTTCTCCAAACAGCTAGCAGTTTGCAGAACTGGAATTTAAATCTAGGTAGTTGGACTCTAAAGCTTACTAAGCAGTGCATTACTGCCTAACACCTTTTCCCACCTATTAGACAAATCGAAGACTTTCTACCAAAGAGTACTGGCAAGGCCGAGTCTCTGTATTTGTATTCAGATGCCACACTTTGTGCTGTCCATCACGAAAAACATGGCATGAAGAACTTCAGAATCACACAACAGTGATTTAAACCTTTGGGGATCACTTATGCCACCTCTGTGAAAAAAATAAAGTCATTTAGGGTCACACATAGACCTCACACCGTTACAGTTGAATGCCTGTGATGAGCCAGATGTTGCGAACCTGAGAATTAGCCTTCTAGGTCAGGGCTACTCTCCTTCCTACGCTCTGGGTTGCCGTTTGCCAGTTATCTGAACATCACGTGGTGATGTGACATATATCTGTACCTTTGTCAGGCTTCTGCCCCAACGAGGGTTGCGGGTGGAGGGATTGAGCAAAAAGGAAAAAGGACTCATGGACATGGACATCAGTGTGGTGATAGCAGGGGGTAGGGGGATATAGGGGGGATGTATGGTAATGAAAAAATACAATAAAAAATAAAAGGATAAAGAAAATGCCGACATTCAAAGAAATACTAAGGCGGTGATAATTCAATGTAGCACTTCTGACTCTAACTTTGGAAGATGTTCGCCTGTTTCCGTGGAGCAAAATAAAAATGGCTGTTAACCTCTCAGACGAAAAAATGTAGGATCATAAAGATGAAAGGGAACATCATTTTACAAGGTCTTCATTTTATAAATGGGAACTGAGAACAAAAGAGCTGATGAGGCTTGCCCAGGGTCACACAATTGAGAAACACCTAAAAGCCAGATTTTCTATCCCTTAGTATGTTTTATGTTCCTCTTTTATTAGTTTCCATTCCTTTTCTAACTCCAAAGGAAAAGAAAGGCTCTAGAGGAAAAAGAGTTGTAATTCTTTGGTCTAAGTTACATCAAGACATAAGGAATCGGGGAGACAGCGCATCTGTTTCCTAACAGGTGTTCATTGTAACATGTCCAATCCCTCTCCTGGCATTAATATAAAAGGCAGGTAGATAGAAAGCACTGTTGCTTCTTCCCTAAAACTCATGTTACAGTCAGCTCCCCTACAATGTGACATTACAGTCCTAAAAATCACTGCACTATGCAAAGTCATGCAGTAAAAACCACAGAGCTTATGGGGAAATCGGGACTAGGGTGCAACACAAAAACTTCATCAACAACATTTTAGAGAAAAAGATCAGAACCCAATAAAAATGATGGTACAGTTTTATTGCATTGGTTAAGTGGTTAAGAAATTCACAAATGCTACAATAATATGGCTCTCTATAACATGAAAAGACTTGAGGTTTGCTTATGGAAGTAGGCATCGGAAGTGTTGCAGCTTGTAAGCTCCTGTAAAAGTAGTAGACAGAAGGTTCTAACACCAGACGAGGAGGTTGTGGTGCAGTGGGGGCTCAGGGATGTTTAAAGGGGGTGTGTGTGAAAGCATTTTATGGATTGCTGCTCATCTTTATCTGTCCGGATGCAGTTTTCCGTGTTCACCCAGTGTTTGGTCAGAGTAAAAACTGAACTTAACAGAAACGCAAAATTCATGTTATACTCAAATTGTCCTCTGTTCTATCAGTTGCTTTGGAAATTGGTGCTTTCAAAATAAGAGTTATAAGTAGAATGGACTGACTTCCTTCTTTTGTAAACATAACAGATATAGCCAAAAGTCTTTCCTGACCATCTATCCTAGCTTTACCATGAACACACAGTCTTAAGGTTGTCCTATAATGACTAACTCTCAGATACATTGGCTTGGCATTATCAAATGATTTATTTTAAGCTCAATTCATTTGGCACCAGGTTCAACAAAATTTACTTTTGTAGCCATCATTTTTAAAAGACCCAAATAGAGAACTTTGTATTTAAAAATAATTTAAGGATAACAATGAAGAAAGAGTAATTACCATCACCAGTATTGCATTTTTTAAGTGGCACGTAGTTTGAGCCAAACAAAAGTACGGCTGCCGAAGAGGAGATGAAACCAGTAGCAAGGTCTGTTCCATTGTTGCTCATGGTTCCAGTTCTGCCTGAGAGTGAGCTGCTTCACTTTAGACTTGATGGAATTCTCAAGAGTTTCTGAAATAAAAGAAATAAAGATGAAAAAATGAACAAGTTGTGAATCTGTGGACAAACTGTGATCAATATGTGATATTTAGTGAGTTTTGCAAAAGTATACTAAGATTATTTCTTCCAGATAAAGCATTAGGGCATTACAAAATGGTGGTGTGTTCATACTTCACGTTCATTTATTATTAGTAGTATTTTTTTACCAAAAACCTTTGTGATCTCTAATCTATAATTACAAAAAAAACTGTCTTCAGAGATGGAAAGCCTCACTTCTTCTAAGGTCTAGAAACAGTTTTATTACAGTATAAAAGATTCCATGTATGTAGACAGGTATAATGAAAAGATCTGTGGACTTAGAAGTCCGTTTCTTTAAGTCGGTTGTTGTGATAATCAAATGAGACCGTGTGTGTGAAGACTTCCAGAACTATCAGAGCCATAACAGGCAAAACCTTTTGCTGTATTTCCAACATGAGCTTCTAGGCACATGTAGGTTGAATTGCTGCTACATGCTCAGGATCCCCTAGAGGTAAACTTTTCTTCATCATTAGCACCACACTGTGTATTATTTTAAATACTTCACAAAATCCTTTATCTTTATGACTTTTTAAAAAACTCAACAGATAGAAGAATTTCCCAAAGATCTCTTCAAGAATCTCCTAAATCAGTTCAAAATTTAGATTCTTGAAAAATCCCTTCAGGAACACCCTCAAGTAGAATTTCATGCATGGTGTGTGCGTCACACTATCAGCCCACTGACAGAACAGTGGGAGGCAGCCAGCTAGGCAGCCCTCTATGCATCTGGTAGCCACCAGCCACAGACGGTCAACTGCATTGCATTTAAATTAATTACAATTAAGTAAAAAAAAAAAAATTGAGTTCCACAACCATGCTACACACATTTTAAGTGCTCAACAGCCACACAGAGCCAGCAGCTAGTGCACTGAACTGCACAGATGGAGAACATCCCCCTCCCTGCAGACAGTTCTGTTGGACAACACTGCTAAGCTTATTTAAAAGTTCTGGTTCCCCTATGAGGAAAAGACCTAAAACCACAAGTAGCCAGGAATCAGGTATTTTCCATAAGATAACATTTGGAAAAGGCTACTAAACATAATTCACTTTTCTATTTGTGCAAGCTACATAAGAGAAAAAATAACATAAAAGAGTCATTTAATTACAGGAAGAAACCAGAGTCTTCTCAAAACACCATCTTGAATTTACATATTGCATACTGACTTTTGGGTTCATTTCTCCATTTGAAACAGAGTTGAGGATAATCCAGTCTTTTTAAAATTTTCCCTCCAAACTTAATGTCATAGTGATAAGTTCTTTTGGATATGTATTGAACAAAGTACATCTGAAATCACATTTCCTTGTTATTTCACAATGATAAGCATTTACTTTAAATGTGTTTCATTTTTGCAGGTGTTGTTCCTTATGTGTTCCTACAGAGAATGTTAAATATAAAACTACTTACAATACATGTTCTCTGGCATTATTATGGATAATTTGACTGGAAACAAGGATAATTTCAAAAGTGCGGAATAATTTTAGTAGGGATAATATCTATTTGAAACTGTGTGTACTTTCTTAAAAAAAAACAAAACAAAACAACAACAACAGAACTGCTGGTGAGAGACAGCATCCACCATGGGGCCGGAGTTGAGGAAGAGACATGGAGGCTTATTTAAACACAGACCCAGACACAGTCACACTCTTTCAAGGAAAATGAGTTAGGCAAAAAAAGTTTTAGTGCTGCAGTGTCTTACATAAGCAGGTAGGTGACATTTGCTAAGATATAGCAATAGGTCACAGGGGTAGGAAGTGCCTGGGAAGGATATCACAGGACTAAAGAGACACATAATTAGGTGTTAGCTAAGAAACCAATTTAAAAAAAAATGTTAATAAAAATAAGCAACATGAAACAAGACCTTCATAAGCACGTTGAATATAGGAGAATGCCAAAACTTCAAAAGTAGCAGATCATTTTAGTGAAAAGATGGCTCTGTAAAGAATACCGTCAGCCCTGAACCTCCCAAATTTCACCCCCTGAAAGGGTGATTTGAGTGCTCATCAGGGTGCATGACCTGCATTTTGACTGCTGAGTGAAACTTAATCAGTGTTACTTCACTTAAAGTTATCTCCTGCAGATAAATGAAGTTTATTGCATACAGCTCTGGTACGTTTCAGAAAGCGTGTGATGTAATTTCATTGTGGGTTGGCAATACTGCTCTAAGGAAGAGTTTACCTCTTTCTAAATTGATGAAAATTTCGTGGAAAAGAAAAGCAGTGTTGTTTTGTAAATAAACTTTAATTTAATATGCTTTAAAGTAGTTTTTAATGATTAAAGTGCTCACTGGTATTTTATTGAACTATATTTATACATTTTTTCTAGTACGTTAAAACAATTTTATGAATAAATACTTTTCCTCTAAATTTCCCCTAGCTATTTAAACTTTTGTGCAAGGATTTTGTGCGTGTGTGTGTGTGTGTGTGTGTGTGTTTGCTGTGTTCTGATCAATATTGTTTGTTCCACTCCAGGGAATTCAGTTTTAGATTCATGTTAATTTCCTCGAATCTTCTGGCAACCTCTGCCAGTGTCTTAGCTAAAATTAGCAGTGCTTTAACGTTCTTATTCTGAGCCTTGATTTTTTCTTTTTAATCATTATCATGTTTTGAAAAATCATGAGACGCTCCCCTGCAAAGTTACGTGGGTTTACTTTCAGTTGCTGTACTCACTGTGCTCACACGGTCAGATCCTCCTCCACCGCGCTGCTGCGAGGAGCCTGCTCTATTCCTTCTGCTGCCCAGGCACCTGGCCAGCCTCAGCCTTCACTTCCTTCTGGGACAGTTACCTGTTGGGGGTGGGGGGACCAGGGAGGGGGCGGAGAAGGGCTCTTGCAACCAAGACCCTGAGGCCTTGTTCCCTGGGCTCTCCCGGCTGCCAGGCCAGGGTTTACTTCCTGCAGGAACAAAGACCTACCCAGCTGGCTGGAGGAGGGGAGGCTCTATCACAGGAGCTCCGAAGGCCTGGCCTGAGAGGGATACGATGGAGAACACTTTCCCTCATCTTCTGTGCGGGAGTGCATGGTCACGTGACTCCCGTGTCTCTGATGAGGGGTCGTCAGGCCCTTTGTCAATCTACCAGCAATTAGAAATGTTTCTGTTCATTTGGAGAGGTGATTTTTCAGGGAACTCTGACCATGTCGCCTTCCTTAAACATCACAGAGTTAGGTATTATTTGTACTATTCATAGATAAAACCAGAGGCCAAGGAATTTCACACAGTTGTGAAAGATTATCTAAAGCTGATTTTTTTTCAGAGTATTAAGAAGTTCATCTGAATCACTAACGTCTCTAACACCTCTTGTGACATCACAAGGTTTTACTTGTAATCACTAGGCTTTTATAAAGGCACTAGAACAAGTATCCTCACATTTCTCTAATTTGCCCTGAGTGCCACGTGAGAACTGTATTGGCTTCTCATGCCTGGCTGCACATTACAATCGTTGGGGGAGGCTTTTTTGTTTTATTTATTTATTTGTTTGTTTTTAAAATACTGACACCTGGACCCCACACCAGAATCTGGAGGGGTGTGGCTCAAGAATCATTTTCTTTTAAGTCTCCTCCATGAGAATCACATTGTACATCAATAGTTGTCAAATTATATTGATAGTAAGACTCAATCTATTGAGTGGAAGTGGGTTAAAATGCCGATTCCTGATGTTTGCATTAGATTTTAAGAGACATTGCTCTAGTTTCTCACTCTCTGATATGTAGCCACAAACTGCATGTGACTATTAAGTTTTCTACGAGGATTAAACATTCAGTCGTTCACTTGTACTGGACACTTCTCGAGCACTCCATAGCCAGGCTGCAGATTTTAGAATACTTCGGTCATCACAGAGAGCTCTGTTGAACAGCTGTGTTCTAGACTGTTAGCTCTGGGAGTGCATCCGTGGCCTATACAGGGTGCTCTCCTTCATGTAGTTTCCAGAATGGCAAGGGACACAGATATGGCCAAGTTCAGAAGGGGGAAGTGCTGGGCTCTCTCCTAGTCTGAGAGTTCAAAGAGGGTCTCTCTGAGGAAGTGGCCTTAACTGAGGCAATCCAGTAGTTAGAAATGGTGGTGGAGTTACAAGTAGGAGGAGACATACAAGGACTGTCCAAAGAGGAGGTACCCTGGAAGGAAGTCCTGCTGTCAACATTAGTCACATTTGTAAACTATAGTGTATGATAAATGAAAGAAGAGGAACAGTCCCATGTCCTTTAAAGAATTAAAGAAGCTAAGGCTTTTCGTGCAAGGGAAGGGATTAATTAAGCAGCTCAGAGAAATTTGAAGTTCCCCTTTCCACACATACGTATTTACAGATACTCACACAGGCAAACTCTCTTCTGAAAACTATAGGGCCTAAATACAATTGTTTATCTTTGTTATTAAAAGAGACCTCCATGATCGTGTGGTTTGTTCTTGTTTCAGATTCACATTGAGAAACTGAGATTCCCATTGTAAATTCCCTAAAACCTAAAAGTGAGTTGGGGGCTAAGTCAGCCTTGATGGTATGTATAACAGAATATTTCAGTTCAGTACTTTCCACATCATGCCACAAAGCCAGACCAAATATAGGTGATCTGCTGCTTAAGCTGAAATTTTTCTTTCAAATTATTCATTCACACTAAGGACTAAACATAAAAATCTGTATTGGAAGGCTCTTCACAAGTAGATCAAGGTTAGTTTCACCTCAGTTTTTTTGTATATAAAATACCAATAATAAGATCTGTGTATCTCTCACCATTTTATGTAGTCAAAAGATGTAATAATGTAAAATATTGTTAGGACTTGTGGTTTCTGCACTAATACTTGAAGAACTTCAAACTCGGCACTGCTGTCATCACGATAAGAAAAAAACCAAACAAACTGAAAATCAACAATTCTTATCACTGCTACCAGAGAACTGAGGTCACAGGACAAATCATTGCCCTGAACACTGAAGATACAGGGGAATGCAGAGAATCACAGCTTACTAGGAGCAGAAGCCATGGGAGCCAGCAACGATGGGTACAGAGCACTTAAACAGTCATTGAAGAGCTGCTAGAAACTGATGGGGACCAAATGAAGCATTGAAAACTTGGGGAGGCAGGACCCAGTGTTAGGGGAGTATTCAGACTTGAATGGGTTTTACCTTCAGGAGCCACTTGAGGTTCTCTCAGTGAAGATCAGACAAAAATTCCCTCTTGCTTCTGGCAATGGCAGGGAAAGAACAATCATTTTGAAATACACCCAGCCTTCAGTTCCCTGAAACAAAGTCTAACTCTCAGGGGAAACTTCTTTATGAAAGTGTTTTCTGACCAAGAAGAGCAGTTAGACAACTTGAGCCGCTTCTTGCCTTGCTAGCTGGCATGGTTAAGAAACTCTTTGGAAGGTCAGATCCCACTAATTCTAGCTGACTAAAAATGGAGATTTAATCATAAAATTTCCCAGTACTTTATGACCATCGTAAAGATACTCCAGCATAGTAAGAGTGGATTTTAAAGGAAAGATCTGCAGGAGACACTTTAAGGAGTTTCTAAGAAAACCCTAAGACAGAAGAGGAGACAAAAGGACTTGAAAGGAAACTGAAGCCTCTGCCACCTGCAGCCAGAGCAAACATTTGGACACAGCCAACCTCCTCGCTAGATAAACATAAAACATCACACTAGAGGGCCTATTTATCTTAGCTCCTATTATCCAATATATCATGTCTGGCTTTCAACAAAAAATACAAAGTGTGCTAAAAGGCAAGAAAAAATATATAGTCTGAAGAGATAAAGCAAGATTAAAACCAGACTCAGGTATGGTAGATATTTTATAATTATTGAACTGGGAGTTTTAAGTATTTGTAACATACTAAGAGCTCTGTTGGAAAATGGGGACAATATGCAAGAACAGATGTGAAATATTAACAGAGAGATGAAAACTCTAAGAATCAAAAGAAAATGTTGGAACCCCCAAAACACTGCGCCAGAAATGAAGAATACCTTCCACAGCTGAAAAATAATCAGTGAGCTTGAAGATATGTCAATAAGAACTTCTAAATTTAAATGTAGAGAGAAAGCAATTGAAATGAGAAGAAATGGAATATTCAAGAATTATGGAAAAATGCAAAAAGTGTAAGGTATAGGTGCTAGGAATACTGCAAAAAGAAAAAAAGAGAGACAGAAGAAATATTTGAATTAATAATGGCTGAGAATTTTTGAAAGTTAGTGACATACCAAACCAGTTACAGAAAGTCAGAGAACACCAAACAGGACAAAAAAGAAAAAAGAAAAATCTACACAAAGGCCTGTCATATTCAAATGGTGGACGCACAACACAATGCACAGATTGTGTATCATAGAAATATACACTTGAGACCTATGTGATCTTGTTGGCCAATGTCACTCCAATCAGTTTAATTTCAAAATTAAAAAAAATCAAACAACTACAAAATAATAAAAGAAGCCAGAGGGGAAAAGACACTTTACCTATAGGAGAACAGGAAGAAGAATCACATCAGACCTCTCTTTGGGAACAATGCAGGCAAGGGAGAGTGGAGAGAAATTAATTTAGAGTGTCGAAAGGAAACCCAGATGAATTCTGCATCCGGTATAATTAACTTTGAAAGTGGAGGGGAAATAAAAACTTCTCAGACAAACAAAACTGAGGAAATTTTTCACTGGCAGACCTTTCTTGGAAGAGAGAAGTTCTTCACAGAGAAGTAAAATGATACAGGTCTGAAACTTGGGTCTGCACGAAGAAAAGAACAGTAGAAAAGAATAAATGAAGGTAGAACAACATTTTTTTTATTCTTCATTGACCTAACAGGTAAATATAAAATAATAACAGGAGCAGTGGATTAGGTGATTATAGCTGGCAGGTGGTGAAATGAGTGACAGCAATGTTGTAAGGGAGAGGAGGAAGGAATTGGGAATAGTCTATTATAAGTGATCTGAACTACCCATGAAAGGTATCATATTATTGAAAGTGGATTTAGATTAGCTCTAAATGTATACTGCAAATTCTAGGCCAATTTCAAAAAAAAAAAAAAGAAAAGAATTTAAAAGAAGTATAATTGATATGTTAAGAGAAGAGAGAAAATAGAATTATATCAAATATTAACTGAAACCAGAGAAAGCAGAAAAAGAGAAGACAAATGCCCAGACCAGGGACTGAACTGCAACCCAGGCTTGTGCCCTGACCAGGAATTGAACTGGCAGCCTTTCACTTTGCGGGACAATACCCAACCAACTTAGCTACAGTGGTAAGGGGTCACTTTAATTTTAAAGACAGATTTAAAGAGATGAAGAAAGATACACCATGCTAACATTAATCAAAAGAAAGCTGGCTATTTTAATTTCAGGCAAAGCTGACTTTGTCTCGGAACAAAGAAATCATGAGGGCTAAAGATGGGTATTGCATAATGATAATGTCAACTCTCCAAGAAAACATTACAATCCAGTGTATGTACCTTACAACACGGTGTCAAAATACGAGGCAAACAGGTAAAACTACAAGAAAGAAAGACAAATCCACTATTATAGTTGGATCTTCAGTACTCCTCTGTTAATAACTGACAGATGCACAGGCAGAAAATCAGTAGGGAGCTAGTGAAACTGACTAGCACCATCATCATCTGGATCTAATTGACAGTTATATAATATTTCATCCAACCATAGGTGACTAAAAATTCTCTTCAAGCTTACAGAGAACATTAGCCAAGATAGACTACATTCTGGGCAATAAAACACATCTTTAAACATTTAGAAGAATAGACATTATACAAAAGTATGCTTCAGCCCAGAAATAACAGATGAAAAAATCCCCAAATGTTAGAAATTTTAAAAACATATCACTAAATAACTCACAGATCAAAGAAGAGTTCTTAAAACAAAATATATTTCAAAGTGAATGAAAATGAAAAGGCTATTTATCAAATTTATGAGATGCAGTGAAATCAGTGCTTAGAGAAAAATTTACAGTGTAGGATGCATATATTAGAAAAGAAAGCTCTGAAGTCAATAATCTAAGTTTCCATATAAGAAACTAGAATAGAAAAGCAAATTAAATCCAAAGTAAGCAGAAGAATAAAATAACATAAGTTATAGTAGAAATCAAGGAAATTGAAAATAAGAAATCAATGGAGAAAATCAATGAAACAAAAAGCTTCTTACTTGACAGGTCAATAAAATTGATAAACCTCTAGACAAGCTAACTAAAAAAAAGAAGAAGAAAGATGACACAAACGCTATTATTAGAAATCTGGAACTTCCAGTCAAGATGGATGTGTAGGTAAACACAGCTCACCTTCTTTCATAACCACAGCAAAAATTACAACTAAACTGCAAGACAACTGTCACCCAGAATCATCAGAAAACTGAGCTGTGTGGCAGTCCAGCAACCAAGGAATTAAAGCAATCACGTTCATCCGGATGGGTAGGAGGGGTGGCGGGGTGGAGATGTGGAGATGTGGAATAGGAAGTCCTGCACCACATGTGGTGGATCAAAATCAGAAGGGATATCTCATGAGTGAAGGATCCCAGCCCCACACCAGACCACGTAGCCCAGGGTTCCAATGCCAAGAAGATAAGTCCCCATAACTTCGGGCTGTAAAAACCAGTGGAGGTCAGGGTGGTGGAAGAGATTGGGGGATTCTCAGGTGTCTCCTTTTAAAGGTCCCTCAGTGGACTTAGGACTTACACAGACTCACTCTCTCTGGGCTTCAGCACCAGGGCAGCAGCTGGATGGGTACCAGTGGCATACAGGGAGAAACTGAAGTGCCTGCCATAAGCATTAGCCCTGCGGGACAGCTTCTTCCTGGATAAAACTTCCAGAGGCCAGTCAGTAGTCATAGTCCCCTTTCTGAGCCCTTCCTGACACAGAGCCACAGAGTGGTGGCACCATATCAGAGACTCCCTCAACCTGGTTCACACGGGTTGCCCTGCCCTAGCAATTATCTAAGGCACTGTGCCACCCCACTTACAGATGCACTTTTCCACAAAAGTCCATGCTTCTAAGACAGGGAGTCAAAGCAGCTCTACTTAATACACAGAAACAAACACAGGAGGCTGCCAAAATGAGGAGATAAAGAAATTTGGCCCCAATGAAAGAAGAGAACAAAACTCCAGATAAAGAACTGAAGAAAGTGGACATAAGCAATCTATCAGATGCAGATTTTAAAACACTGGTTATTAGGATGCTCAAGGAACTCACTGGGTACTTCAACAGCATAAAAACCCAGGCACAAATGAAAGTCACACTAAGTGAAATAAATAAAACTTTACAGGGAATCAACAGTGGAGTGGCTGAAGCTGAGAATCAAATCAAAGATTTGGAATGTAAGGAAGAAAAAAAGCATTCAGTCAGAACAGCAAGAAGAGAAAAGAATCTAAGAAAACAAGGATAGGCTAAGGTGCCCCTGGGAGAACTTCAAATGTACCAACATTCAAATTGTAGGGATGCTGGAAGGGAAGCGAATGAGCAAGAAATTGAAGTTATTTGAAAAAAAATAATGAAAGAAAACTTCCCTAATTTGGTGACGAAAGTAGACATACAAGTCCAGGAAGGAAGTCTCAAACAAGATGAACACCAAGAGGACCACGCCAAGACACATCATAATTAAAATGCCAAAGCTTAAAGATAAAGAGAGAATCTTAAAAGCAGATAGTTACATACAAAGGAGTTCCCATGAGACTGTCAGCTGATTTGTCAAAAGAAACTGCAGGCAAGAAGGGGCTGGCAAGAAGTATTCAAAGTATTCAAAGGACCTGAAACCTAGATTACTCTATCCAGCAAAGCTATCATTTAGAATTGAAGGGCAGATAAAGTGCTTCCCAGACAAGGTAAAGCTAAAGGAGTTCATCGTCACTGAGCCATTGTTATATGAAATGTTAAAGAGACTTATTTAACAAAAAGAAGATGATCAAAGCTATGAACATTAAAATGGCAATAAATTCACAACTATCAATAACTGAGTCTAAAAATCAAACTAATGAAACAAGCAAAGCAGAAAAAGAATCATAGATACAGGGATCATTTAGAGGGTTATCAGTTGTGGGGGAAGGACAAGAATGGGGGTAAAGGTGCAGGGACAAATTGGTAGGCACAACATAGATAGGGGGATATTAAAAACAGTATATAGGAAGTGGAGTAAACAAAACTTATATTCATGACCCATGAGCATGAACTAAGTGGGGTGGGGGTTGCCAGAGGGGATGGGGGTACCGGATGGATGGTGCAAAGGGAGAAAAATTGGGAAAACTGTAATAGCATAATCAATAAAATATATTTTTTTAAAAAATCAAAGGGCTACTGATACCATGGATATTAAAAGAATGAAAAAGGAATGTTAAAAATAACTCTATGCACACAGATATGATAACCTAGATAAAATGGAGCAATCCCTTGGAAAAAATAGTAAGCCAAGACTCTCCCAATAAGAAATAGAAAATTCATGTGCCAAACAGATGAAGCTCATTGCAGACCTTACACTTTTCACATAAATTCACTCAATATATATCATACACCTAAAAAAACACAAAACTTTAAAACTTGTAGAAGATAGCATAGAAGGAAATCTATGTGACTTTGAGTTTGGTGATAAGCTTTTATATACAATACTAAAAGTTCAATCAATGAAAGAAATAATTGATTAGGAACCAATGATAGTTTTAATCATCTATTCTGAGTTTAATAAAACAATATTTATTTATATTAACTTTATAAAGTCTTTGAAGCAGTATAGAATGGCAACATAATAAAATAACAGGAATAAAGGATAATAATAGAGAAATTACAAATAAGAAAAATAATAAAGACAAAACAAAAGACGTAGACTCTAAGGACCCACATAGATACTATAAATCCTAGCACTGAATTTTAGAAGCACCTTTGTAAAGTGGGGATGATCCACAAAAGGTCTACATTAGGGGCATTTTTAAAGGTACTATTAACTGGTACTGTTAAAGGTACTGTTATCCTTAAGATTTGTGGATTCATTTGACGAATCTTCGTGGAGTATGAACTATGAACTAGACACTGTTGTAGAATATTAAAAAATAGATAAAAATTTCTGCACCAACTCAGCACACAACTAGTAAAATAAGCTAGATCATAATATATATGGTATATAAAACATAACATGTGCTAAGGAAAAAAATAAAGGAGGGAGGAAAAATGGAGAATGTGTGCGTGGGGCACTGCATGTAGCGAAGCTGCATTTTGGGAAGGGTGATCAGCACGTCCTCACTGGGAGGCGGAGTTATCCGAGTAAAGGTCTGAGAGAGGTCAGGGAGGAGGGAAGGGGTGACTCAAGCACAGAGGCCCTGAAGCACATGTGAGGAATGGTGAAGAGGTCACAATAGCTGAAACTGGGGTGGCGAAGGAGGGTGGCAGAAGATGAAGCTAGAGAGTAAGAGATAATGAAGAGGCTGTGAGGGGTCTTGTGGGACATAAGAGGACTAGGGCTTTTCCTCTGAGGAAATGAAGTATTTAGATCACAGGAAATGTGTTAGTTATTTAGTGCTGTGTAACATGATCCTAAAATGTAGTGGCTTAAAGAACATTTATTCTTTCTCTCAGTTTCTGTAGGTCAAGAATTTGGGAGCAGCTGGGGTAGGGTCCTCAGAGTCTCTCAGAAGGTTGGCTGAGGCTCCAGTCACCTGAGGGAAGGAAGTGGCTGGGCCTGGTGGCTGCACATGCACGGTGGCTTACATGGCCGGCAGGGTGGCCGGAGCTGCTGGTAGGGGACCTCAGTTCCTCTTCGTACAGGCCTCCTCAGAGGACTGCTTGAATGTTCTCATGACATAGTGTGCCTTTCCCCGGAGTGAGAAATCCAAGAAAGTGGAAGTGTCACTATCTTTTATGACTTAACATCTGAGATCACACACCATCACTTCTGCAATATTCTGTGGGTCACACAGTTCACCCCTGATTCAGTGTGGGAAGGGATAACACAGCAGCCTGGCTCCCAGAGCTGAGGGTCAGTGTGGGCTGTCTTGGATGCTGACTACCAGGGAGAAGAACGAGAATTACTGCATGTATATCCTTGTGTGGGTGCAGACAGATGGATTCTAGGGCAATGGCAGAGAGAACAGCCCTGGGAGATGCAGAGGGGTCATCCTTAGTGTATCGGTGCAGTTGCAGGAAGGGGGAAAGATGTGGTGGTGGGAGCTTGTGCATGTACTTTTCTGAGTTCTTTCTTGCTTCTCTGTGAAACAGAAAACAAAGTCATAGGTCAAGAATGAGGACCTGGAAGGAGGATTTGGAGCTTCATAAATATTTCAAGACAGGGTCACTTTGTTATATTACTTCTGGGTCATATTACTAAAGAGGAAAAAAACCTTCATTTATTAAAACAACAACAAAAAAAGATTTTATTTATTTATTTTTAGAGAGAGGAAGGGAGGGAGAAAGAGGAAGAGAGACATCAATGTGTGGCTGCCTCTCGTGTGCCATTTACCAGGGACCTGGCCTGCAACCCAGGCATGTGCCCTGGAAATCTAACTGGCGACCCTTTGGTTCGCAGATGGGTCTTCAATCCACTGAGTCACGCCAACCAGAAGAAAAGCCTTCCTTTTGATCACTGTTGTATTATAAGCTGTACAGCCTGAGTCTTAGTAAAGTGAAAGAAAAGCAACTATGTGATTTTTTTTTTTTTCATTTTAAAGAGTTTTTTTTCTTCTTTGGTCTCAAGAACTTTCTTTGTAGCATGGAAATGTTTATGCTATAAACAACCTCTGGTTTGTAATTAGATTAGTTTGTTCTGCTTATGGGACAAAATGTAATACACATAATTAAGTGTGCTTAAAGGGGCACTTAAATATAAGACATGATCTTTTCCTAGCCCAGTCAGCCTAAAACCATGAGGGTCGAAAATGTAGACAAGCTAAGTCAGGTTCACTGACTGACTCATTTAAATATTAAAATATCAAAGGAACTGTGGGATGTTTCAGCAAAGAAAGGAAAAGAGAGTTGTTACAGGACATCGCAAAGGACCGGAGTTTAGGTGCAGTGTAAAGGAAGCCGTGTTTGATGGGCTCGAAGCCAAATCGGGTTGTGTGTAAAGGGGTCAGTATTGGTTCTAGACTGTGAATGGACCTCTGGTTCTGTTTTCTTTGAAAGAAAATTAAGATGTCAAATGTTATATCCAGAAACCTGCTGCCCGAAGCTCTGCACATGGAGAATAAACCAGGCTGCTTCTTTCTGTCACACGACCTAACTCCTTCAGACAAGAGTGGGATGTTTTATTATTACTGAAATAAGTTCACAGAGATGTTCTGATAGTCTATAGTTTTAGAGAAGATGGTGTCCTAGTAAGAAAAAAGTCGTCATTCCAAGAGTTGGGGTGTTATAGTATTTTGCAGCAGCCCTAGTATTTGTGAGAAATACTGTTTTCTGATAAATCTGCACTTGGCTTTATCTGAAGTTCTGATTTTGGATTGATGAATGGTAAGGAAGGTATTTTTACCGCAAGCAAATTTTTACTTTTCCAGTCTATATCGTTATAACTCACTATGTAGTTCAAAATATTGATGCATAAGTCACTTGCCCTGAATAATCTTGGCCAAGATACCTAACGAGTTTGTGTCACATATTTTTAATTTATAATATAAGAAGGTTGGAAGAAGTCCTCACCGGTCTGTTTATATAAAATTAGAGCTCTGTTATTGGAGCCTGAATCACAGTGCCCCCTGCCTGTGTTTACAGGACCTCAGCATCCATGGGCACCATTATGTCTGCTGGTTTCCAAAGGAAGGCCTCACCCTTCCAGTGTGACATCTTCATACTCTAACTTCCTCGTGCTAGCTTCCCTGGCTAACAAGTACCACCCTCAAAGTTGTCTGAGGAAGACCCCCTGCTGCTGTGACTGATGAGCATGGGGCATTATACCCATGGTCCCATAGCTGCAGTTCCCAAAGTGGTGGGCAGAGCATTGCTGAGTTCTGTAAGAACCGCAGAGAAGTCTCTCTTCACCATGATGTCCTCTGGGCCTTGAAGCAATCCTGCACATGCTCAGTCTGTCTGTAAATCTGCCTGTCTTCGTGCCTCATGCAAGCAGTCTTCAAAACTGAAAACAAGTAAAACAAGAAAAAGCAAACAAGTCAAGCAATAAAGAAATGAAGTCAATATTCTCAGAGACCTAGCTCTGAGTCTACCTTACAGTGAGGATAGATCAGACCACAACACTTACCTTCAGCCTGCGGGACCCCACAGTTTTGTCAAGAACAAAAAACTTGCTGCAAGTGTGTGCAGTTAAAGGGTGAATCTGTTGTTTTTCCAAAAACAAAGGAACGGCCTGTCCATTTTAAAGTCCCCATGATCAGAAACCAAAAAACTTCTCAGGGCGCCACATTTAAAGTTTTTACTTGATTTTACTCATCAAAAAATTGGCATCTGTTGAGTCCAATCTTAGCCAGATAGTCTACGGCTTAAATAACCATTAAAATGCCCTCCGGTGAATACACATGACCTCTCCTACTTTACCTGTTGACATGACCACATGATTTTTCTTCAACAATATTTCTAGCCAATGAATTCATGGGATGAGAGTCAACATAATACCTCTGGTGGAAGGACAGAGGAGAAAGGTCACTGAGGGCGCTGATGAGAAGTATCCTTGATGAGATCTAGTGAGGGCACTAGGTGGGGTGGGAAATAACCAAGGAAAGAAAGACACTGATGAGGCTCTAAAGGGAAGCCTTCCAGGTGGTGTATAATAGCAACTAATAATTACTGAGAATTTACTTTGGGCATTCACAGCACAGAGACCCTTATCTGCGTTGTCTTGTTCACTTCGTAGAACAATTTGGTGAGTTAATGTTAATCTTACCTGCATTTTATGGGTGAGGATACAAAGCAAGTTTCAAAGAGTAGCCTGCTCAGATTCACACGGCTGATACACGGTACTGCTAGTTCTCAAGCCAAAATCTCTTTGATCTCAGTGCTTGGGTTATTAACAATATACTTTCCAAAGTATTATGAGATATGAACCTCATTGTAATCTCTTTAAAGAGATCTTAATTCGACAGGAAAGCAAGTATTTGAAGCAGGTAAAAAACTGTAATGTGTCTGTGTAACTAAATTCTTATTTCGGCTTCATCCACTGCCAGTCAACTGCATCTTGACTTCCTTGTTTCTGAATAGTATGAAGACAAATGTAGTTCCTTTAATTTTGTCTTTAGTAGATTTGGCCCTTCACCCCACCTGCTGGTATAAAGGAAAAGCATTGGCTTTGATTTAGTTTAGCCTGATCTGTCCATTTAAACACTAGCTTTATTCAAAACTCAGGCTCTCAATCCCTCAATGCCCCATCTGCTAATTATCTCACTCAGGTAGTGTTGCTGTGTACGGGGAACAGGGTTTGGCTAACGGGACATATGAAAATGAATGATGCAGAACCCTAAGGTGTCTTATGCATCTTCTAGTTTCCAAAACAGTGTCCCACTTAATTTCTATCTTTCCTATTGGGATTTAAGGCTACGGTAGAACTCTTGTCTTTTGCTCCCATCACTCCATGGAAACTGTCAAGATTACCAATTACAGCTAAATTCAATGATTAATCCTCTGTCATTATTTATATGACCCTTGAGCAGCATCTGCCACAGTTGTTTTTCTCATGTTTTCTAATCACATGCTTTTCAGAATACCACATTCTCCTTGTTTTCCTCCTATATTCTGGGGCTCCTTCATCAGTCTGCTTGGATGGTGTTTTGCCTCGGTCTCAGACTATTGATATCCATCGCTGTTGCTGGACCTGTCCTGTGCTTCCTACTAGGACTACAGGCTACCCTCAGTAATAATCATCAGGAAACTTTGGGGGAAAAAAAGTTTATTACTTACAGGTTCTGGAAATTACATGGCGCAAGTGGGGTCACACAGTGAGTCGCGGGAGAGAGAGACAGAACCAGGCCTGGGGTTCTGTTTTTATTGGGGCCAAGGGTGGGACATAGGGTATTGAGGCCTCACTCTGCGCTGGTGAACTTAAACATTAGAGCAGGAAATTTAAAGGGCTGGTAGAGAAGAAAAATGTCCAAATGGTCAGTGTTGAAATCAACCAAGACTTCTAAAGCAAAGAGCCTTAGGGTGGGGAGGTGGCCTGGCTCTTTATTGTTGTGTTTATTGGAGATGGCCCTGACCAAAGAGGATGCCTCTCTGAGGTGGGTGCCTAGGCAACCGGAGATTAAGTCAGGCACTTGCACTACAAAAAGGTATACCAACTATCAGGGCCTGCACTACTGTAACCACGGACCTCCTGATACTGGAATGCCAGATCGCGCTTTTGAAATCCAGTCCCACCTTTCTAACGGATTACTTGCTATCTTCACTTACAGTCTGAGAGAAAACTCCAATTTACCCCAAACATGACTAATTTATCATCTTTCCCTTCTTAGTCAGTGGCAACCCCATTATATCAGTCGCTCAGATTAGAAATCTTGGGTCCTTAGGCTCTGCTAGCCCATCGTCTCATCTCCGGCCCAATGGGGGAGAAACGTAGATCGGGATTTTTTGTTCCTAAGGTCCTGCCTCTGTGATTCACAACCCTTTCTCTTGTTTTACTTCACGATCTCCACTCCACTATAGGGCAGACATTTTAAAGTGGGCAAAATTATTTTAAATACTAGAGTTGTAGGTAATCTTGGGGTAAAATGATATACAATTTACAGTTTAAATTTCAAGTTTATAGTCTGAGATGTGGTGCTTCACCAGAATCAACTACGTGCATCAGTCATCTCATATAGACCAGTAATAATTTTAACTGGCCACATTTCCTTGGCCTCTTTTGGCCTGTCACAGGGCCTCAAATTCAACATGTTTAAAACATTATCCTTCCAGTAAGGGATACCGATAGTCACGTTTGCCCTTTTTCTGGGAATAACACTTCTATTCTTCCTGGAACTATTTCTCTCCCTCCTCTAACTTTATTTTCTCACAGGAGTCTACCCTGCTGGCCTTGTTTGATTAGTTCGGGGATGTTACCTTGGCCCAAGCTCAACCAATTACATTTCAAAACCCAGTTCACAATCGATTGATCTGTTACATGACACGAGGTGGGTTGATTAGAAGCCTTCCTTAGCATTTTGAACTTGGAAGCACAAAGAATAAAAAGCATGGAGTTCCTCTCTATGCTTCCAAGTGTAAAAACATAGAACTAAGTTCAAATATAGAACCTATGGAGATATAAAACAAGGAAGCCATCGGTAGTCACATTCCCAGCTGAGTAAAAGAAAGTCATCTGTGGTGAGAGGATAAAACAAGTATTCAGGGACAGGCACGGATAAAAAGTGGAGGACTAGATAGATTCTGGTGATATCCCAGTCCCTGGATCGAGTTTTTCCCAAGGTCCAGTTATAGCTGTAGACATTCAGCAGGTGTTAATGAAGAATCTTATACTTTTATATTACAGAGATCTATTGCTGATTGGCCTAAGGGGGGAAATGAAGTTTATTTTCCGAAATGGTTAGGAAGGATATTGAAGAAGCTAATATGATCAAAGAAATAGCTGTATTAACTAGTCCTCTATTAATGTCTGGAACTGCCACTTCAGAGCTGCTGGGTCACTCTTTTTATCCATCCCTCATCTCTGCTTGTCTCAGTTTTAACTTGCTCTCAATTGAGCTTCATGCAGTTAGACTTTTTCTAGAGGGCTGAGGAAGGGGGTTGCAAGCTGTTTCAGCCTTTCATCCTTCTTACACAGTGACAACAAAGACAAAGCTCTAAGGGAAAAGTCTCTGCTGGCTTCAATGGAAAAGTCTCATAAAAGCTCCGGATTGGCATAGCTCAGGTCTGCTGTCTACCTCTGATCTAATCACTCTGGTCAAATGCATAGGTTCTCTGATTGGCCAGACCCAGCTCATATGCTAGTTTTATGTCTGTGGGTAGGTCAGATGTAACTGCACTCAAAACATAAAAATGGGTACTAGAAGGGATACTAAAATACATTCTAAGAAGACAATATTGTAGCTACCGCAATGCACTACACCATCGTTAGTTGAATCTTTTCTTAGATTTCATACAGCAAGAAAAGCCTTTTTTCCCCCTAAACCAGTTGAGTTATTTTCTCAAATTTGCTATCAAGAGTCCTGATGAATATGTATTTTCTCATCCCCTTGCTTTTTCCCCTTAGATGCTTATTTCACTGAAGGACACTGTTTACTGAATCACCCTAGTTGGGTAGGAAGGAATCCTCTTTAATTTCTGCCCATCCCTCCTTCTCCATGTGTCCAGTCATACATGCTATGTCGTTCTAACTCTAAAGTATCTCCCCAACCAACCTCATTATTCCGCCACATTCAGTGAAATGTTTGAAATCCCTTTGTTAATCCCTACCTTTGGACTTATTGCCTGTTTTTGCTTTATCATCTATATTTCAATCTCTCGTTCCAGTCTAAATTATTTTGCCCAACTGCTTGGGCCACATCTCCAACCATAAATTCTCCTTCTCATTTGGGAGCCATGAATTAGCACTGCTAGAGGTTCACTAGCACTTTAGAATTATTATAAAGGTTCCAGTTAGTGGTATACTACAGCTGAGAGCAGATTGTAGGTATGTATCTCCTCAAACTCCATAGTCAACAAAAGCGTGTCAAACAATGTTGTTTGACATTGATTGTGGTAGGAATATATGCACCACAGAAATCCCCAAATACTCATCAAGTACTATTTTTAATTTTTTTCCCTGAGGGATTGTGTGGCAGACTTTGGCCAGCAGAGTCCACCCGTTGTGACTGAAGAAGAGAATAAATGCACAGGCTACAGCAATCCTGTGGAGAAAAAGGTGCATGGCCTGGCTACTCTCTCAATAGGAGAGCGCGCCGGCCCTTGCCTAGACAGGCTTTTATTGTTTTTCTCAGGTCTTACATCAATGAAGGATTTATTATCTATTACATAGAATATTATTGTCTACATTTTAGGTACAATCAAGGAAATGAAAATAACACATGCAGAAGGGAAAGGTGGTGAGCTGATTAGCTCTGTCCTTGGGAAAATTCACACAGGCTTTGGAAATTACCTTGAAGATAGACAATACACATTTATTATTTCAGAGCAGGGTGAGGAAGTTTTAGCAAGAGCAAGCCATAACAGTCTGTATGCATTTTCTAGGCCTGATTCCCATGGGAAAACTTTGTTTGAAGGTCTGGCTCCTGCCCACCACCTCGCTTCTGTAGGTTTTCCATACAGAGCTGAGTCACATTTGCCAGCCCAAAACAAGCTGGCCCCCTCTAGGAGGTAGACATTTAACATCATCCTGCCATTTGCAGGAGAATAGCAAGTTGTGGGAGTCCTGGTGGCATCCTTGAGTATTCGATATAACCCCTGTAGGTAAGAAGTTGTAGGGATCCAAAACAAGTCACCCCAAGATGTGCCTCTGAGGTATGCAAATTATTTCAAGCTAAATGCAACTGAGACCCTGGAAGATCATGAGAAATGTTTACCTCTTCTTTAAAGTTGGGGCCTTGCCCATAAAAAGAGTTATTACCCAAAACTCTTTATGACCTATCTGTAGGGTAGGGCAAGCTTCAAATCACTAAACATTTTCTTGCATTGTCCTGTGAAGGACCTCCTTCCCTTCTAAAGCCCCAAGGCATCTTCTTTCATCCTTGGTTCACAATGCCATATCTATCTTATATTACCTTTCTGTCCCAGAACTTTTCATAAATATGAAGTCTCTGACTCTCCCACGTATGTGGGGCTCCCATACATAGGTATGCGATTAAATTTGGTTATGTTGTCTTGTTAGTCTGTCTCATGTGGATTTAATTATTAGACCAGCAGAAAACACCTTGAGGGTAAAGGAAGTGTCTTCCTTCCCTGCCGAGGGTATACCATAGACTAATACTGGCTAAAGAAAAGGTTGACTGAGTCAAGGCAGGTGGGGAGTTAGTAGTTTCTAGTCCTTAAAAAGTAAAAATGTAAGCTCGCAACCCTGCTCCAGATCAACTCCATTCCTTCATTGATCCATGTGCAAGGTAAGTTAATGGTAACAACATTCACTAGGACCTTGCACATGTCATTTAAGCAATCTGTGCTAGTGACTCATCTATAAAATTGGGATTCTAATAACATCTATCTCAGAGCATTGATATAAAGAAATGAGTCACAACTGGCAAAGTACCTAGAATAATGCCTGGCACAGTAATGGTTTCCTGAAACAGCATGTAAGTGTTTAAATAATTGCTCAGACAAAAACCCTTAGAATCAGCCTTGGCTTCATTCTTTCTGTCATATCCCATGTCAAATCTGTCAGGAAACCCTTTTCCCTCAATTAAAAAAACAGAAAAACAAAAATAAATATCTGACTGACCTCATCTTACCACACCTCCTGCAACCATCCGGGATGAAGCCTCCATGATCTCAGTCTGCATTTTTTGATGTCCTGCCGAGAGTTTTCCTGCTTTCACTCTTTACCACCTCCCCCCACCCCACCCGGTGAGTCTGTTTCTAAAATAACAACTGGATCAATCCTTTTCTATTGCTTTCAGACCATGTTCACTGATCAGCTGACTCTCCATTTTCCTAGGATTAAAATACAAAGTCTTTACCTTGGTCCCACAAGGCCTTCAACCTGCTATGAGCTCCCCTCTGACACTTTTCATGACACTCCCTCAATCCAGTTTAGCATTTCTAGCCATTCTGTAATGGAGTGACAGAGGGGAGTATTGTAGGATTCTGAAAAGAAGAATGGATGAGAAAGCAAGAAGGAACATAGTGAATGAATGGGTGCAAGCTTGGAGAGCAGGGTTTAAGTAATACAGAGCAAAATGTAAGAGTCAGATAGAGTAGAAGCAGGTCACAAATTCTGTCCAGAACAAGTTGAGTGAAAATTATATATTCCCAGCCACCTGCAAATGAGCCTAATAAGAAGGCAAAAAAACCAGTCCCAACTAGTACCCCGCAGAGAATCTGGCAACCTTGAATGTGCCTGAGTCTTAGGCAGAAATAGGCCAAGTGTGGCTGGGCATTTTTGCAGAGGTATTCAGTGTTAGGAAGCCTGTGCATGTCTTGACAAAAAAGTATTTCCAAACTTGCTGGTATGTAGAACAAACCTTTTTAATAATATGGACATGCTCCTATCCTAGAAAATTACTAATGAGAACTTAATGTTCCTTGGAAACTGCTGGAATGGGGCTAAGATGAGGGCAAGGATTAACACAGCAGAGAACAAAACTGTGGCAACTAGGGCACTTGGGAAAATCTGTCTTGATCTGGTGTATGGATAATCTCCTTTTTTCTTCAGAGATGGAGAAGGCATAGATCAAGAACAGGTACAATGAGGGTCATCTTTAAAATATCATCTTGGCGATAGGATGATAGAGCTAGGATTGTAAACCAAACAAGCAGATAATTAAAAATAAAACACATCCAAAAGCAAACTGTTTGCTTTAAAACAATTGCACTAAGAAAAAGATCCCACAACAAAAATCAGGGTGTTGTCTTGTAGTCCAGCTGCTGCTGCTGCTGCTGCTGCTTCTTCTTCTTCTTCTTCTTCTTCTTCTTCTTCTTGTACTGATCTTAGTCTATTGTCTTTATTCTAGTCTGTACAAGTACCTTTTGGCTTTGTTTCTCATCCACAAGCTCATTGTTATCTGCTTGTGTCTCAGATTCAATACCTTTTTGATTAGTTGGCTAGGACTCATCTACCCACTACCAGCTTTGCATAGGTCCCTATGCTTTAGGTACCTGTTGATTCAGTTGGCTGTAGTAATGTAATCTGTCCCTCACTGCCCCCTTTTCACTTGCATCTACCCCATCCTGGCTTATTCCAGACCATATCTTTGGGTTAACCCAGATCACCCTCAGAGATATACCCACAGAGACAGACTCAATGCAAACAGCTCATGTGACAAGGTAGAAAATTCCATCACAGCACATCAAACTATCAAATAAAAGATTCTGGAATGCTAACAAGGTCAAAGGTTAGTTTTATATTATGATAATTTGTTCCAGCTGAGAGTTTACCACCTGGTGATGAATCATTTCTACTCATATGTAGAGGATGCTGTTGGTTCCTCACACAGTTCCCCACATAGCCAATATATCCTTCCCCCAGATACACAGAGTATAGCAGCTAAGACTTAGAACTACAGCTTCATCCAGAGAATCGCCCTTGGTTAACAGGAGCTGCCTCACCTGCAGATGCCTGGGAACCTATTCCTCCCTCCCCATATCAATGTACCTGGAGTAGATTTTAAATCTCACTCTGTGTAGGTGGAGTTGTGGGGAAGGATGCATCTCCCCACCTAATCACCATGCCCGATTCTCTGTAAAAGGCTTGCATGCCCAATTCTCTGTAAAAGACTTTGCCCTGAATGGGTGGTAGAATTTTGAAATGATCCTTCCTCCCACCTTTAAATAAAATGTACCTTGTGACTGGGAATTGTTAGTCAATTCTATCATTTAAAACTTTCTCCAACTCTGATTAAAGAATTACTTCTAGGTGAGAGCTCTGATACATCTTCTTGGACAAACTATCAAACCTGTATTTCATCAAGTATGACTTACCTCAGTAATGACTTGCATCTTTTGAGATAATAGACCTCCAGACTTCTAAAATAGAGGTAGGAGGTTGTATGTTAGTCCCTCTCATCAAATTGCATTGATGTGAGGCTCTAGAGAGAGGTATTGAATTCTGTTTCCATGGCAACTGCTTCACTGCTCAAGGGGAAAACAGCATAGCAATTGAAGTCTGTGTTAATAGCAGTTCTAAAAATAATCGGTAATGTGTTGAAATCAAGTGAAAGACCCAGGAAAGCAATGGGTAAAAATTATAACCGTGCAGGGTGACATTAAACAATAAGATATTGTGCAAATATTATTGCAACCATAATGTGATTTAAGAATTATAGGAATGGTTGGTGACAAATATATTTTTGAGGAAAATCAATTATTTTATTTGTTCATTTATTCAGGTGACTGTTGAATACTGATTATATGTCAGGTATGAGGTAGGACCTAAGATACAGAGATAAGTCAGTACTATCTATCTTCCAGGCTTTGCAGGTTTTATGGGAGTAATAGGAAAAAGAAATGTATCACAATTATAACGGATGTTTAATTTGTCTGCCCGACACCAGTCTAACAGTTTTCCCCTGTGTAGCCGCTGGGAGATTAAGGGTTTGTATGGGAGTGATATCACATCCAGCTCCAGGGACAATTCAAAATCATTTACCATAGTAATTGTTTCAGCGGAGAGCATATAACCAAGGTGCAAACCTATGTGACATTCCTTTTATCTATGGTGATTGGCTTCTGCACAAAGCTTAGGGACCTCATTTAGTGATTGTGAGGTGCTTACGAATTTTTTATGTAGACATGAAAGAAGGATCATGTAGAGTCTGATGCTCCAGGAAGCCACCTGGGGCCAGGAGGAAAGTCAGCCTGAGGATGAGGTCAGCCACTGGACAAGGGCACAGTCCGGAGAACGACGGAGAAACGTGACCTGCTGTGACTGAACGGCACTCAAGCCCACTCCACCTCCAGATGTCAGGCTGCCACTAACATTTATTTTTGTGGAAGTTTGAATTGAGTTTTCAGGTTTTTTTGTTGCCTGAAAACCAAAAATAAAAAAAGCATTCAACTAGTTACAAAAAACAATACACAAGAATAAGCAAACTTTTGGCAGTAAGTTGAGGGAATTAGGAGTGCACAGAAAAAAGATAAATCGGAGGGCGAGAAAGGAAGTAATAAGTAACTCTACCTTGGAGAATGGAGTGAAGAAAATATCAAGAAGTTTCCTGTGTTACGAGGTAGAGAATTCAGCTTTGCTGTCAGCACAGTGCCTGACCATCCAACTCCCCAGGACTGTGGACTGCCAGCAAAACAGGCAGCTCTTAACCCAGGCTCTTTGCAGAGATGGATGCATCATGAACCCAAAGAAGCTTAAGCTCGAGTGGCCTTCACTTACACTGACCTTTCGGGCTGGCGATGAGAGCGGCAGCCCCAATGGATTAACAACTGGGCTGCCCCAGCTTGAAAGTCACTCTCTCAAGCTGGTGGCGTTTCTGGGCTGAGGGCAAAGTGAGGGGGGACTGCTTCCATGATTTCTATGTTTTCCTGGCCTCTAGTAAACAACCCCCCACCCCCTCCCTCTGGCCCTGAGGAGTGCCTGGGCATTATCTTTAACCTCAATGATTAGGATGTGAGCTTCTCTCTGCTCTCAGCTCTGCCTGGTACACTAAGAATTAGGCTTCATGGTTATCTAGTATCTCATGCTCTCAGATTGAAAGGGTGAAGGGAACAGGTGAAATTTGCCTGAGTTAGACTAGCTGCGGTAGGAGTTGCGTGCCTGTTAATCAGCTCACAATATATACTCATGATATCATCACACTGTGCACTTTAAATAGATACAATTTCATTGTATTTGAATACAGGTGAAACAACACTAAAAATATGTATGAATCACAAAATAATAATTGCTAAGGCTGAAGAAAAAGGTGAGAGACCAGGGGTTTTGTGGTCTTAGGTGTAGTACTCAAGTGCCATGAAACAAACAAACAAACAAAACTGAGTGTGAAAAACACTCTGCAATTGAAAGTTCAGTAACCTAAACTTCAGTCTCTGCCACTGACAACAAGCAACCTTGATCATTTGATTGACTAGCCATTACCTTTTTACACTGTCAACCTGTTTGGCAATGGAAGTCAGCAAGAAAGATTTAAAAATAGTTTAATGAAGAAAATCTATCTCTAAAATGATAGAATGATCCACATCATTTGATAATGCCGCTGACATGTAAAATTAAAGAAGAGAGCCCTGGCTGGTGTAGCTCAGTGGATTGAGCACAGGCCTGCGAACCAAAAGATCGTGGTTCGATTCCCAGTCAAGGCACATGCCTGGGTTGCAGTCCAGCTCCCTGCAGGGGATGCATGAGAGGCAACCACACATTGATATTTCTCTCCCTCTCTCCCTCCCTTCCCCTCTGAAGATAAAATAAATAAAATCTTAAAAAAAAAAAAAGAAGAGAAAAAGTCATACATATAGCAAGAAGACCACTTACTTGGAGCTCAGGAACTCTGATTCTGGCTGTGCCCTGACTGACTTTCCAGAAGCCGTTTACCTACCTGCACGGCTCTCCAGCTGCTTCCTCTATAAAATCCGTGCTTTAGTTTTTCTCTCAGACCTCTTTCCGTTCTAAGATTCTACACTAAAATGCAGCCATACTTCAATTATCCAAGCTCTGTATTGTTTCCTTTACATAAAACACTTGTATTAATCCTCTTTTGGGTTTGTAGCATTTCTTGAATCTGAAAAATTTTTGACCATTTTTTTCTTTAAATTTTACTTTTGTCACATTCTCCTTTTTCAAACCTTTCACCATGTCTGATAAGTCTCTTATGCTTTTTTTTTCCCATCTTCTTAACTGTCTGTGCTTTGGTTTGGATGTTTTCTTCTGAACTTCTCAGGTTATAAATTTTCTTTTCAGCTGTATCCATTTTGGCTTTTAGTGTATATACTATAAGGTGTTTACTGACACTTTTTTTTATATATCCTTTCTGAGTTAATGAGGTTTTTCATCTTTGGATTGAGGTCTTTCAACAGTTTGACTACCACATGGTCTTAGGATAAACGTTTACACTTTTAACGGTCATGTGGATACGACAAAGACAATAGGAGTCCATGGTCATGTGATCCTACAAAGACTATACTACACTTGGTGAAATTTCATGCCTTCCTTCATGATTTCTTTAATTTTTTTTTTTACAGTAAACAAATGATTTTCTAAAATGTCTGAATCTTGGAAGTATAGGTCGTTTCCTGGTTAAAGCTAGAGATCCTCTGCAGAGTTAATAACGTGATGATTAGCCATCTTTTCCCTGCCTTCTGAGGTATGACCTAAACAAGATTTATGCCAGTCAGAGAGCGAGACGACACTTTCAAATCTTATTTTATAGATCTGTGGGAATGCCAACCAAATTTCTTCTGACACAAAATTCTCGGTTGCTTTGGGAGATGACCACCGGCAGTTCACTACATGGGTCACATGTGGTGTTTCAGGGGACAGAGGACAGTAGCTGGTGTGGGTGTACAGGAACGAGACTGGCAGCAGCTGCTGGGGCGTGGCAACCCGAGGGCCAGGAGCTCCATTTGCACAGCCTCAAATAGTCCAGTGTGCGGTCCGGAGCATGGGCAGGCCCGGGAAATGGCCAGGTAGCATTGGTTGGGGTTCTTCCAGGTGGCCAGGGTCAAGCAGCACTTTTGCCTCCTCAATGGCCCTGTGCATGGCTCCTGGATCACTTCATTTTGTGCCTTTTCTCTTCATATATTGGTCATTTGCTTTTGTTATTTTTAGCATATTTTATAATTTTCAGTCAGTTTTCAGATTATGGATGGTAAACTCTAAAGGTTCTGTATGATGGTCTTCCAAAAAGTGTTAAGGTTTTTAGACATAAAGAGTTTCAGTGAATGACCTTGATTCAGTCACGACTTGGTTTTAGGCTTTGTTGTCCCCAAACTGTTTCGGTTTTGGCTTTCCTCACAGGGGTGACCATTAACCCTAGGGAACGCCCCTTTCCAGGTCTCTCTCTGTTTGGGAGCTTTTCTCTATCTTGAATGACAATCTCTCAGGCCTCAGTGCTGCTCAGGCTGACATCCAGCTCTGCTCTTGCGCTTCCTGCTGCTCTTCACTGAATTTCTTGAGGCTTGCTTTGCACACCCACAGCTCAGAACTTGAGCAGCAATTTGAGGACAATTTGAACGTAGATTTTTGGGTACTTTCTCTGAGGTTCCTTTCTCTCCAATATTTTTGCTCCTCAAATCCGATTTCCTTTGGAATCCCTGAACTCTTTATCCTCAGAACTTTGAGGCTGCTGCTTTCTTTTTGGGCATTTTTCACCCTCACCACAATTTGGAAAATGCCCTTGGGAACATTCTGAGGTGAATATGGAGCATACCTCTGTGCTTGGCTCTCCCAGTGCCTTTAAAGGATTATTTGTATGTTTTCCCAACTTCTAAAGTTATTTTTGGTAGACTTAGTTAGACATATGATACACTGTTGAGTCCAGGGCCTCAGATTTTATCCCTTAAATTTTAATTTCAAATTTTTAAAAATCATTTGAGTGGTTTTTATTTTTAAATATGTACTCAATCATTTAAAAATTATTTATTGATTTTAGAGAGAGGAAGAAGAAAGAGAGAGAGAGAGAGAGAGACACATGCATTTGTTGTCCCACCTACTTATGCATCCATTTGGCTGCTCCTTGTATGTGCCCTGACTGGGGCTCGAACCCACAGCCTTTCCATGTCAGAATGATACTCTCTCCAACTGAGCCACCTGGACAGGGCTTAAGTCCTTCTTATTGCATACTCATTTTGCCTTCTTTTAAACCATATTCCATGTAAACTACACTTATATTTGAATTTTGATAATTCTAAAATTTCTTGGTGTTTGTTTTCTATTCTTCTTTGTATGCTTGGTGATTTCTTATATTCACCTCATATAAACTGATATTAATTTGTGGACATTTTAAATTTGGAAATCCTTTCTTTTTGGAGAGCTTGTAAACAAACAGTGGATCATATGTTTTATTTTTTTTAAAATTTATCCTGCATCTAGGTTCAAAGTAAGAAGGCCTTTGAGAGCATCTAGCCTGACATACTGTTGAAGCAGAAGTTATACATTTTAATGTTCAGTTATGTTCTCTGTGGAAAACTTAGAAAAATAATAAGAATCTTTAGTGATAAACTTAAAAACTTAAAATCACCAAGCTTCTTAACATTTAAAAGCTTTAGCTGCCGAAATTCCAAACCCATCTCATTAAACTTTTTTCATTTATTTAAAATTTTATGTTTTAGAAGGAAAGTTATCCATTAGCTGAAATTAAATGAATTTCCTTTAATCCTTTAGATTTTTTCCCTTTACTTAAAAGGAAAATGTTTTTTCCCCCTTCAAGATTCAATGAGAGAATAAGTAAAAATAAGCTTTGGTTCAGTAGGAAACGCATGAGAGATTGGTAGGTGAATTATTCATCAAACTGAAGTGGAGAATCATGAAATTAATCAAACCAGTCTAGTGCCATCACTTGGCAGACAATGCATTTGGCCTGGTTAGAACTGTCATATTTGAGGCTGTGTGTAGGCTTGATCTACTTAACTGTATGGAGACAAGACAGAATGGGAAGACCTGAAATCGGAACCTGGACCCATCCGTTAGTTAGGTTTGGACAGGGTCTGAGGGTGGTAGATGAGGAGGAAGGTATAGACTGATAGAGCTGAAGGATTCGAAGGGAGTCCAGTCTGAAAGTAAGATACCGTACACTTTCTGATTGTTAGATCGCTGAATATCTTTTTCACTCTACATCCAAAGTAACTTGACAGTGCCTGTTACATAGTAGTTGCTCCAAAAATGTTTTAAATAAAAAAATGAAAGAATAATATGGACATCTAAAGTCATGGCAACATACATCTCAGTCTCAGATAACACATTACAAGCTTCTCCATAATAGGAAGATACATGCCAAGAGAACTGGCTAGATGAATTGATCCAATAAGAGGGTGATATTTCCTTTGATCAGTATGTAAATAGGCATGATAAACTCTGAATATCTCTATGTCCCTAAGAAGTGAATGTTTCTAAGATCTATTTTTCTCTACCACAGTGTCCTGGTAATGACAAAGTTCACTTTTGGGTGGGGGGCAGCGGGGGGCAAGGTAAGTGCTTTTGTAAATTCATTTAATCTTCACCAACCCTATGAGGTCCTATTTTCAAGAATAGTAAAATGAATATTAAACTACTATACTGTTGTCTTTAATCATTATTGTACTGGTAATATTGCCAGAGGCTTGGGGAGAGTTTGTTCAAGGAGTCTGAAGGATCAAATAAAATTATTCAGTGAAATTATTCAGTGTGTGATGGAAGCTTAATAACTTTGTATGGCAAACGCCTCCTGATTTTAATTACAGTAAGTCCTCACATAAGGTCGCATATTGGTTCTGGGCTTTATGTGAAACAAGGAGTAAGGAAATCAATTGACCATAGGTGAACTGATAACAAGGAGAGTTAAGTTCCCCCTGTGTCTCATCAGCATTATAATGAAATGACATTGAATGAACTGATGTTATTCATGGACCTACTGTACATTGCCAAGGACCCACCCTACTACGTATACAGCCTCACAGTGGTTACTGTAGACTGATACTAAATATAAAAGGCAAAACTATCAAAAAGTTGAATCCAAAGTAGCATACAGAATGTAGTCTTGATCATCTTTGAAGTCCTTTGTTAAGAATGGAAAGATAGAGTGAGCAAATGCTGAGTAGTTTGCTGCATTTAGTAACTTAGTACAACTGACAACTCTTTCTTGAATTTGGAATTATGTATTGATCATGGTTTATCCATCAGTGTTTTCTTATGGTCTCTTTAGAGAGTGCTGAGTCATTAGCATCATCCTTGCAAGAAAAAGAGAGCAAGTGAATGAGCCATTCCTTCTTACTGTGTACCAAGCAAGCACTGTGCCAAGTGCTTTCCATATAACACATAGTTTAGTTTTCAGAACAAACTTGAGAACTAAATATAATAATCCTGGCCTTTCAGGATTATATTTTGTTGCATGAGAAAATGCAACAAAATTGAATATCTTGGTGTCTTAAACAACCAAAATTTATTTCTCATAGTCTGAAGTCTGAGATCAGAATGCCCACATGGTGGGGTTCTGGTGACAGCCCTCTCCCTGGTTTGCAGATGGCTGTCTCCTTGCTGTGTACTAACAGGGCAGAGAGCAAAGAAAGAGGAAGCGAGCTTTCTTTGTTTCTTTTTATAAGGCCACAGATTCCATCATGAGGGCTCCAACTCCATGACCTACTTACTTCCCAAAGGCCTCATCTGCAAATATATTGGTCATTAGAGCTTCAACATACAAATTTGGAAGGGATGCAAGCATTCAGTCTATAACACTAACCAAAAGCACCTAGCTGAGGTAAGAATATTTTGTTTACAAATCTTCAACTTGACTGAATTAAATGCAGATTTATTGTAATAAATTGTTACATTGCTTAGCTATTTCAATATCATAAGAAATTACCGGAAATATAAAACAAGGAGTGTTGTGTTTGAGCTATTGATTGGCTGAAGGTTGTCTTAATTCTCTAAAGACCTGCAAAACAATGTGCATTCTTAACCAAAGCATTGGTGATTTCCTGTGGAAAAATAATTGAGGTGTGTTATATTTAGAGAAATGACACGTTCATTCTTATCAAAACATTTAACTTTCTTCCATGTGTTACCGCGCTTTGTAACTGCTCATCTTTTTAATTTCAAAACCAATACCAGGCTTCCTAGCAAGCATTTTGGCCTGTAATTTTTGCCTACGATACGTATTATGTGACCATGGGAACTCTCTGACTGCCTTTTAGAAAACAGTGTGATTTTCCTATAAAAGGTATCCTTACGGATGCAGAACCAGGAATGGCCTATAGAGGATTTGACTTCTTCCTGCAATTTACCTTAGCCCCTTCATAGCCAACTACAAGTGTTCCTGGGTTTTATTCCATAGTTGTGAATTGTAATCTCTCAAATTTCTCCTTTTCCCAATGTTTACACACTATGACCTTGCCTTGAGAAAGGGACTAGAAGCTATAGGGCTGGGTAGGTAAGGGTGGCTGGTTCCTCAGAGTATGCGATCAACACATTCTGTCTTCTCCAACCAATGGATGAAATATTCAGAAGGAAATTGAACCCTCATAAGAAGGAAAAGGTACAGAAAAGTCTTATGTAAGCTGAAAATGATGTTTTGAGTTTTTCCTCCAACTTTTCAGTTTCTTCTATGCTTCCTCTTTCTGCATGTTCCTATTTTCCTCCTGGCCTGCCCCATTCTTTTTGGAATTCCTTATCTAGGGCAAGGGTGCTCCAATTTTAGCATGCATCAGATTACCTGGAGGCTTTTCTCCAATACAGATTACAGAGCCTCTCCTGCAATAGTTTCTAATCTGGTAGGTCTGGGGTGGGGTTCAAGGATTTGCATTTCTAATGAATTCCCAAGTGAAGCTGATGCTGCTGGTCCAGGCCACACTGTGAGGACTATTGATCTAGGGATGGTGCTTTATCATCTTGATATTTTCATTTATTTGTTCATTCAGTCATTCCTTCATTCACTATTTATGAGACATTACTGAGCCACACAGTGCTTCAGACACTGCATACTCTCCGCAGAACCCAGCTTTAGCGACTGCTTCTTTTGTGGGTCTTTAATAAACATTAAGTGGCTGTGCAACCTACATTTTTCCTGAATATCACTAGCCTATGGGTACCAAGCACTTTTTAGTGGGAGTGACTCAAATCGTGCTGACTAGTACTCTGTCCTGCATAAAACTAGACCTCCATCACCACCCAAAAGGACTCAATTGTGTCACAAGGATGCGAAGGCTCACCACTCATTTGCCATAACCCAGCACTAGCTTCTCTTTGGATGTTTTCTGTCTGTGCAGTTACTTAAAGGCAACTCTCTGCTGAGCCCGCTGCTGCTGCTCCTGCTGCTGGTGCTGCTCCCATGGTAACCATGAGGTCCATGCCAGGGACACCACCCACAAGTGCTTCCGAAATAGACAACAGCTGGAAGTGGTGGGGAGCACGGGACCCTCCCTGATCCTGAGTCGCATTTTCTTGTCTATAAACTGAAGTGCGCTGCTGGTGCCTCCGTAACTCACAGAATAATACTGGGTTGGCCGAAAAAGTTCGTCTGTTCTTTTTCCCATATGATGGCTCTAGTAGTGCTCGGTTGTCTTGAACTTCATTTGAAACAATTTTGCTAGATTTTACCGTGACAGCTGTCATACCAGCATGCATTTAAAAAAGAACTTATCAAAACTGGTGACTTTTTTGTGTAGTCATTCTAATATTAAAGATGAAAGAAAATATGCATTCTCAGCACATTATGCTTTATTATTTCAAGAAAGGTAAAAATGCAACTGAAATGCCCCCCCCCCAAAAAAAAAAGTTGTGCAGTGTATGGAAAGGAGCTGTGGCTGATGGAATGTGTGAAAGGTGGTTTGCAAAGTTTCATGCTGGAGATTTCTCGCTCCACAATCCAGCAGACCACATTGAGACATTAATTAAGACCTATCAACATGATACCACATGGGAGATAGCCAACATACTCAAAATGTCCAAGTCAATAAAGTTATTGGTGAAAATGAAAAATGTGTACCATAATTTTAGGACTATAAGATGCACCGGACCATAAAACGCACCTAGGTTTTAGAGGAGGAAAATAGGAAAAAAAATTTTGAAGCAAAAAATGTGCTAAGATATTTAATAACATAAATAGCATAGGCCACCCCTCCCCCAAAGCCAGCCAGGTAAGCTACATTTGGACTACAAGATGCACCCCCATTTTTCTCCCAAATTTGTGGGGGGAGTATGTTTTATAGTCTGAAAAATACAGTATTTTATTTCACAGAAAAAACTGTACAGACTTATTGGCCAACCCAGTACATGCAAATATATCTCCACCACTGTTTGCCTACAGTTCTTTCCTGGGGCTTGAATCTACAGGGTGTGTGATATTAACACAGTCTGCCTTTTCCAATCCTGGTTCTCTGTCAATTCCTGAAACATGCATGTGTAGTTTCTGCACCCCAGCAACTTATCAGACACGCCACACACATCTAAACTGCAGTGGGAGACATAACTGAGTCTCAAAACTACTAGATAGGAATGAAATTAGGACCCCAAGTTTCTCTCTACCTCTTGGAAGGTGTTTGTTTATAACCCCAGTGCATTTCTGATGTGCCAGATTTAATCTAGAGTAACCAGAGATTTTCTTCTTTTAAAAGTACTCCGCAACCTATTTCTTTTACACAAACTATGCCTTAGGTGAGGAGAGGAGAGATAATTTGTAGCTCTGTGATAAGAAGCAGCCAAAGAATCAAGACAGTTTTATCCAACCTTTATTCCTCCCCACAGGCTGAAAACCACTGCTGCTTGGGTTATTCTATCCCAAGCCAAGAATGACTTGGGCCAGGTGTCTTTCCTGGTTCAGTGTGTGTGGTCAGAGAGCGGGGATGGGAGGCAAAGGATTGAGCTCTTCAGTATCCACAGCTGAAATAGAGAAGTTTGGTTGCCTAGATTGTCCAGAGACTTGTAGAAGGATAAAAACCCATCGCCTAATTATCATTCCCTTACCACTATCTCATTTAATCACCAGAGAAGCTGATGAGGTAAGTGGTGTTAATAGTCCTCTCTTAGAGATGGAAAGTGAGGATTAAAGAGGTCAGATTAATTGCCCCAAGGGACCTGAGCTAGTCAGTGAAGGTGGAAAGCTTTATACCAAGGCTTTCTCCCTCTGGAGTCCCTTCTCAACATTATAGCCTTCAGCCTCCACTTTCTTGTCTGTAAAGGGAAGCAATGTATTGCTCTTCTTCTAATAAAGAGATATTTGGTGGGGGTGGGGGGTGGGGAAGGAGGGAGTGAAAAGGCATTCAACCAAATTTACTAAGTCATATAATTCTTATCTAATGCCTAACCATTTTCCACTAAAAAAGTTGCTTTATAAACTGTTAGCAGAGACTCTGCTTTTTAAAGCTGGCTTCTGCCCAAGACGTACTTTTAATTTTTAAAGAGTCAGGTCATTTATTATTTTCAACATGTGAAAACAGTAAGGTAGTTACAATAAAACAGCTCTCTCATGGTTTCCTTTCAAGAAGTTAGCATTTACTATCTAGAAAATAAGTCTGTGCTTATGAAGGTGTGCTTTAAGAGTTTTGGAGCACAAAGAAAATTGCTTTGATGCTTGAATTCTTAAAAAGTTTATCCCAAATCAACAGGTACTTCTTGGCTCAGTCAATATTGGAATTGCACCTTCTCTTTCCCCCAGGTGGCAGAATGTTTACAGAGGAAGAGAGGTCTGAGTTTTAAGAGTGCTAAAGTAACGGTTCTATTACAATTTTTGTCACTTTATCACTCGGAAGTTTATTCCTTCCTCCTCTATATGTTACAACTCGTTAATCTCCTTTGCTTTGTAAAATGTATTTTTAGGATTGTATACCATACTCTGATCTCTTACACACACCCTGGTATCACAAACTTCTTTTCCAGGGGGGAAACAATACTATCCCCTTCCTGCCTTTTGATTCTATTGGCCATGAAAGCCGAGAGAATAAGCCTTAGTGAGGCCCGGAGGTCATCCACCCCTGCCTTTGTGCCAGCACAAGCAAACTACCTAAGCCAATTACTAACCGTTTTTTTAAAAAACCTCCAATCAGAGAGAATCCATGACTTTTTTTTTTTTTTTTTTGAGGGGTGAACTGTTGCTCCATTCAACTGCACACTCCAAAGTCTTTCCCTATCTATGTGCACCCTTATCTCACTGTTCTATTTTTTTCCTCATTTGCGTTAACTCTTTCTCACCCTTTTTGAGCCTCTAGGCCTCCTCAGATGGACGTGGTGGGAGACAAATGTTTTTCTGCAAACGGTCAGACGGTAAGGTGAGTTGTAGTCCCAGGAATCCTGGTGCTTTAATCCCCAGCTAAGTGGGATGGACAGCGGGGTGGGGTGATAGCATTCCTCATTTTATAAGTTATTTATTCTGCAGCTAAGCAAACACTTTCAATTTAACCCTGAGGCTGACACTTTTGAGTATGTTTCCAAACAGGACACTAGAGGGCACCCAGGGGTTAAAAATAAGTGAAAAATTATTTGAATGAAAACTGCTCTATACGGCATTTGCTTTTGCAGAATTTAAAATTAAAGTTTATGTTCTAAACAATGAAAAAAAAATTACCTCTCTGGAAATTGGGATATAAGCAACCAGTGTGCAAGCAACTAGAATTGTTTTATTTTGGCTTGGGTTTTTTTTTGTTTGTTTTTTGTTTTTGCTTTGTAATCAGTAGTTTTCAAGGGAGCTTTTAAAGCCGAGCTGAAATATTTGAAATGAGGAACACTCTTGACCATGAAATATGTTCTACTTACATGCCTCAGCCTTTAAAAGTTCTTTGCATTAGAGTCGGGGATTACATTGTTTCTGGAGTCAAGCATGGGGCGAGTTGTGTAAGTAAGGTTGCTTATGGTTTCTTCTTCTTTTTAATAATGTGAGAAAAAAAGAGCAAGAGATCCTTTTATTTTCTTTCAGCTGATTTTGGTGGAAAGAAAAGGAATAAAAAGCAGTCAGATTTGTGTGTTGGCTATCCATGTGGGTGTGTGGCAATAAATGTAACTGCTTTTAAGTTATATGGGCATTTATGGCTTTTTATCATAATAACTATTAATGTAAAGTAATGGAACATTATGAAGAAAAGTTGTAGTGTTAGATTAAGAGAATATATTTCTGAACTTGAATGCTAGTTATTTAGTTAACTAATTAGTGCAGGATTTAAAAAATAAATATGGACTAGCTGTAGATTTTTTTAAAAAACCATCTATTACTTCTTTTTAATTATTTCTGAGTTTCAGAAAGGAAGAGACTGGATTTGTCAAATTTTAATGCTTTTCCTTTAGAATCAAATTAAATGACTAGTTATAAGTTATACAATATTCTTGGATTTTCTTGGCTTGTTCTCACTGGTTTATACTATCAATTTATACCTCTATCTCGTTTATGGTTTTTACACCTCATTTAAAAAAAACAAGCATTTAGTGGTGATATTTATGAAAGGAAAGGGTCACTTTTTCCCTTAATCTTTCAGAGGAACCTAACTGGCATGAGGCTGTGACTCAGTTAACTGTTTCCATTCATTCCCAGGAACAAGCCGCACTGCTCCTTGGGGAGGCTGAGAGGAGTTTAAAAGGTTTGTTGTGGCGGGTGTCACAAACATTCCCAACCCCATCACCAGCCCTTTACTTCCATCTCTGTCCACTGCAAACCACTTAGACACCTACGCAAAGGCGACAGCTGGATTCAGGAAACCATGCATCATGTCACCAGGAGACAACTGCAGACTTTAAACTGTGTTCAACATGTGGATGCGGCAGAGAAATGACCTGTCCAGACAAGCCAGGGCAGCTCATAAACTGGTTCATCTGCTCTCTTTGTGTCCCGCGGGTGTGTAAACTCTGGAGCAGTCGCCGTCCAAGGACCCGGAGGAACCTTTTGCTGGGCACTGCCTGCGCCATCTACCTGGGCTTCCTAGTGAGCCAGGTGGGGCGCGCATCGCTCCAGCACAGACCCGCCGCGGAAAGGGGGTCCCACCGGAGCCCAGACACCGCCGAGGCACCCTTCCCTGAGATACCCTTGGATGGTACCCTGGCCCCTCCGGAGTCCCAGGACAATGGATCCACCCTGCAGCCCAATGTGGTGTACATTACCCTACGCTCCAGGCGAAGCAAGCCCGCCAATATCCGTGGCACAGTGAAACCGAAGCGCAGGAAGAAGTATGCAGTGGTATCTCTAGCCCTGGGACAGGAGGCTTTGGTGGGACCATCCCTTCAGCCACAGGAAGCTGCAAGGGCAGCTGATGCTGACGTGCCCGGGTACGTCCAGAGAGGAAATCTGGCCAACGCTGGGGAAAAACACTGGAGATTGATACGGGGTCCGGGAGTGCAAGTTGGGGGTTCAGATTTACTGCTGCCTAAGACCAGGGAGAGCAACATCAGGATCTACAGCGAGAGCGCCCCCTCATGGCTGAGCAAAGAAGACATCCGTAGAATGCGACTGTTGGCCGATGGTGCTGTGGCGGGCTTCCAGCCAGTGTCCTCAAACAGCCAAGTGCACTTGCTGATGTTCGAGGGGAGTGCCGCTGGCTCTGTGCCTGGCTGCGGCCCTAGCCCCTGCGGGCTGGTCAAGCAGCCTTTGGACATGAGTGAGGTGTTTGCCTTCCACCTGGACAGGATCCTGGGGCTCAACAGGACCCTGCCTTCTGTGAGCAGGAAATCAGAGTTCATCCAAGGTAACAGCTTCACATGCTTCGGTCTTTGCAGCTGTTGGGGTTTGGGCTTGATTTTCTCTTTTCTCTCACTCTCTTTTTCTGAACAATTTTCTCCACCCACGTTTCACATTTGGACAGCAGCAGCGGTGGCGTCTCTTTCCATATGCTTGGCATTCTTTATTTTCCCAGCTTTGGGAGGATAGGAGAGTTTCAGGGAAATGCTGTACTCAACATGCCTGCAGTGTATCAACTTTGCTCCCCATTTCCCTTACCTCGCTTCCCAGTGGCTTATTAAATCTAATTAAAGCCAACGGCAATTTGCATAATGAGGAAAGGAAGCCAGGGTGGAGGCAAAGATCTTGTTGACAGACATATTATTACGCAGGTTATTATGGAAGTAAGCAAAACGTTGTTTGTTTCCCAAAGTAAGGGGGAAGTGGGTTATCTCTCTTCAGCAGATGGAATCTTTTTAAGAAGCCCAGAGCCAGACCACATTAGATTCAAATTCTTGATTTTTCACAATGGATTTAACCCCTTTATTTAACAAAGATAGGTTATTTGCTCAGTATATCTGCTGACTAGCCATATAGTTTTTTAAATCCATGACAATGGTTGATTTCCAAGAACCTCTCAGGCGACAAACATTTTGGCAGGTTCTGAGTATGCAGCCAGTCACTTCTGTTGCAGGCAAAGGGCTGGTCTGTGGCTGTGCACTTGCCATTCAATGGATATTCTCTGAGTCTGAAGGCTCTTCCAAGGTTTGAATACAAACTAGAGTGAGTCAGTGGCTTGGGTTTAAAAGCAGAAGACTCCCAGAAGTTGCCACTGTGAATCCATGCTGGCTTAAAAGGCTAAAAAGGACTCCAAAGAGGTTGTAAACTCACAGGTTTTTCCTTATTCCCTCTCACCATGAAATTTAGTATTTTAGTGAGAATCCCATGGAGTCTAGACTAGAATGGATTAAAACTCTTGGCAGTGGCTGAGAACTAAACTGGATTTCCAGTAGCTTTAGGATTATAATTTAATTTTAGAATTGGTACTTCTGGCAGTACCAGTGATTTACTTCGATAGATTTGGCAGTTCTTATTTACCCTGGTTCATATCTGGGTGCTTCAGATTCGTAGGTATGCTTTAATGTCTCAAGTTCGCAAAATAGTCTATCATGATTTTGTGAATGTTTGAGTGATAGCCTCTCCAATTTTTCACTGATGGTCGGTAAAAGCTAAAGCTATTTTTTATTGCATGTTCACTGTTTGCTAAGCACCGTACTAACTGACTCGTATAGTTCATACATGCATTGATTCCTATGGTTCTCACATGGAGCAATGCTATGAGGTGGACACTGTTATTATTTCCATTTAGTAAGTGAGAAAATTGAGGTTTATTTAGGCAAAGTAATTGACTCCCACAGCTAATGTTAATGACTAAGCTAGGTTTCGAGCCTAGGCCCAGCAAACTTTAAAACATAAGCTCTTAACCATTGGGCTTAGGTGACTATTACTTATTTTTTGAACTGGAACACCCTGGAGTTAGAGAAGATTTGGGTGGGCACGGTGACAATGGGCATACAATGAGGCTGTCCTGGGCCAAGCAGGGCATATGGTCATCCTTGTTGTGTTACACTGCCCTTCCTTTTTATGTCATCATAGGATCGTGAGAATATATTCGGAAGCACAGTACCCTGATATGTCCTTTGGCTTCCTGGGATGCTCCCAATGGGAGTTGGCAGCATAAAGTAGCGGGTGGGAGCTGGGGCTCATCACTTTGTATTATAATTCTTGTCTACCCATCTGTTCCTTCCTACTATCCTCTAGGTTTGTGAAGGCAGAGATATTTCCTATCTTGTTTATTATTGCATTTATAGATCCTAGTGGAGAGTCCAGCACATAGTAAGTGCTCAGTAAATGTTTTTGAATAATTCAGGAATGCATTGTTGGCCAGTTTCACTGACTCGAAAGAGTGAATCTGTATTTATCTTCAGCTTCCAATACTCAGGACAAGTGCTACTGATTTTGGTCCTAAGTCCATACGAGGATTTCTCCTGGAGGATCTTATTAAGAGGTCATTGCAGAGGTAATGAAAAAGGTCTTTGGTATCCTCCGTGTAATTCAAATAATGAAGTTTATAGAGCTTTTTCTTATAAAGCCCAGCAATATGGTCTGCTGGCCTCACACTATAGTATAATTTGATAAAGAGTTTTTTTTTTATAGTAGGAACAATAAGATTTAGTTTAGGTATATATTTCTCTGATGATCTTTTAATCTTTTAAAACTAGGAGATTGGGTAGCTAGCAAGTCCTGTAAGGTTATCTTTTCTAAATGTTTTTTCTGTTCTCTATTGATTAATGTTTGTGGAAATAAAGTCATACCTAGTTTGAAGAACGGAACTAGTCCGTACAGTTGGTTGAATATAGGTATTTGGCTTATCTCAGTTAACCTTTCCAAGAAACCTATGTAGTAGGCATTTTTTTTATTGTCTCAATTTTGAGATGAAGGAAAAGTAATAAGAGGACAGCTGAAATTCAAACCCTTGTTTTATAACTTCCAAGTCTTTCTTGTTTTCACCAATCTTCTTCCCTTGAAAAATCATTTAAGGGGCCTTAAGGTATGCTTTCTTTCTCCATCAGCACAACCTGTTAGTATATTTAGTTACTTAACATAACTAGAAACAGATGATTTAATCAGTGGTACACAGATACAGGCTGCTATGCTTTTTTTTTGTTCTGAAGGAAACAACAGTCTTGATCATAGCAAGAGTGATGTTGACGTCACTATATATCAGGCACTGTTTTAAGTACTGTTTGTTCTTATCTCATAAAAATTTTATGAGGTGGGTACACTATGAGAGACATTTTGTGGATCTGGACATAGAGGCCCAGAGTAGTTAAGTACATACCTTGCTCAGAGTCATATAAATTGCCTGGATATAAAATGGGTATGTATTGTAATATGCAAAAGAAGATGTAAGAGAATCAAATACTATGATCTGAATGACTTCCTTGTCCCCAGCCTCTCAGATAAAACTTTCAGTTGATTCAGTCCAAAGACAAATAGTCCCAGTTATAAAGTTTATCTTCAGCTGGCTTTTGTTTGTTTGTTTGTATTTTACTTAGTAAAATTGACATGGGTTATCCAATCAGCGCAGAGCCATAAGTGCAGGTTAGTCTGAGATAGGTTCTTGATTGTATAACAATGAATTCTAGTTGATTCTTCTTGAATGTATGTGAATTTAGTGGAGTTACTAGCTTTGTATTTACCAGACCATTTTCTGACAGGTGTTAGTTACCCCAAAGATAACCCAGAAAATGAGAAGGGTGGATGTGGGGGAGGGCAAGGTTATAATTACATAGGATGCCTGCAGTGTGCTGCACTACAAAATCCAACAATTATCCTTGGAGCAGAGTCTCATCCTATGCATGTCTTTGCAAGAAATGCAAAAGTATTTTAAAATATAGCATCAATGGGCTTAAAAAAAACCACACTTGCAATAATGAAATCTCCAATTATGACTTTATAAAGTCTCCAGGACCTATACTACATTTGTGTTTTTGTCTACTAAATCACTTAACACTCCTACACAACAGATAGTATTGATGCTATAAATATGGGGATCCTGGGGCTCAGCATGGTTACGAAATTTGCCTAAGGACACAGAGCTAGTGAGTAGTAGAACTGGGATTTGTACCCACTTCCGTGTGATACTAAGTCCTCCTCATGTTGCTGTACTTCACCCACTCTACCTCTCAAATATAACTCGATATAATTATGGGGCAGTGACAAAAATGTGCAAATGTAAGCATGGTGATTTCTGACTTAGCACCATGCCAACATTTCTATTTAATTTCCTGTTTCAATCTAACGATTTAACATTGATAATATATCTGTGAGACTTTTATTTTTGTTTTTTTGTTTTTAATGCAAGCCAGTGATTACCAGATTTTCTTGTTTTAACAAAAACAATCACATGCATGCTAATGTAACTGAACATATTGGCATGTTTTCTGCGAAACCATCCTTGCCAAAGTCATAAATCATTACAAAGGTCATGAGATACTGTGTGGTGCTGGTATATTTAGGTAATTCTTTTAACAAAATATTTAAAAACATTTGTCTAAAACAAGATGAAGCGGACTATGTGTATGTTAAAGTCAAGAGCATAGGAAAATCCAGCACTGCTCTGTGATCTTCTGTTTAGCAGCTTTGCCAAAGCTGTCCCCAGCAGCCCGCTCAGTAACGGGAATGAATCCCAAGGGATACCACTTTGGTAGCATTTAAGCATTGTGCTATTTTTCATGCCCTGCATGGAAGATGCATTATGTATGCTTTATTTTTAGGATGCCGCTTTATTGCCACAGAGCGGTCGTACTGAATGAAGGCAGCCCAATGCTAGGAGTTCTGTACGTCAAGGCTGCTTGGATGACAAACTGCAGGCATCCCACTAACTTCCATTGAAATTCATTGTGGATCCCAAGCTGCTCGCTATTTTTCCAACCTGTATCGCCTCTTCTTATTACAAAGCAGGAGAGATGCATGGTCTCTTCCACTGTGGAGCAGCTTCGTGAGTTGCCGGCGCTGGTGCAGGTTCCGGAGCAGAGGAATGGCTGCTGTGCGTTTCATGTTGTTCCTGCTCTCGGGTGAGGAGGACAGGGGCGTTTTGCAGGGAGCTGTGGGAATAACCCAGGCGCCCTCACCACTTGGAAACACACACAGACTTCGAAATCCTGGAAATCGTAGACATATGTGCACACTTTCTTATGTTTATTTGGGAGCATAGGAATCATGTTTTATTTTTTAAAATCGGGATTGAAAGCACATGGTGCTCTGTAACCAGAAAAGCCTTAAGGGCATTTCTTTAGCCATCAAACTGAGCTGGTCAGCTCAAAGCTTTCATTCCTCAGCAAACAGAAGTTTTGCTAGCATCCGCTCCCGCCAGCTCTGCGCCAGGGTCTGCTTGTCAGCTCATCACATACCTTCACAGACAGAGTGAGGCAACCTGGTAACGTTCTCTGCTGTGTCTCTGCCGCTTGTGCCCTGACCTCACCCAGGCTGGAACTGAGGGGCGGTGAATGACTGAAGGAGCTCACAACGCAGAGGGTGCATGGGCCTCAGCTACATGCAAGTCCTTCCCTTCATGTTTACTTGAACTATAGCATCACCTTTATCTTTTTTTCTTTTAAGAAATATGTATTGAGCACGTGCTCTGTGCCAGCCACGGGGCGGGGGCAGGAAAGAGTCAAGAATCCCTGCCCCCATGGAATTGACAGTAGCTGGTCATGTGATAGTTCAGTGGCCTGGAGGGAATCTTTTTTTTGCCACTGATTTCAGGATTCACTCAGCACCAGGCTGATCTCAAGGTCATGACCTTTCCATTAGAACTGAATCCATTGCTGTCTCAGTCCCTAAGGACAACACAAGTGCAGGAGGACTAGACGGGCCCCAGGGCTCCCTCACACCTCAGTTCCTGGCAAATATTGGCGTTTCGGTCTAGTTCAGTTGTAATTGATAACATTTACTTTCCATATGTGAGGCACTGCTCTAGGCGTGGAGAAGAAGCTGTGTAGTCTTTAGTTCAAATAGCTTTGTAGTTAAGAGTGTGGACAGGTGTATTAGTTTGCCAGGGCTGCCATCAGAAATACCACAGACCGCATGGCTTAAACAACAGATATTTATTTTCTCACAGTTCTGGAGGCCAGAAGTTCAGGATCAACGTGTCGGTATGTTTGATTTCTTCTGAGCCCTCTCCCCTTGGCTTACAGGTGGCCACCGTGTTGCTGTGCCCTCCCGTGGCTTGTCTCCTGTGTCTGTGTGATCTCATCTCCTCTTCTTATGAGGACAGCAGTCACATAAGACTAGGGCCCACTGTAAAATTACCTCATTTTAAAATTACTTCTTCAAAGGACCTATTTCCAAATACAGACACATTCTGGGGTACTGTGGATTAGAGCTTCAGCATGTGAATTTTGAAAGGACACAATTAAGCCCATAGCTGGCAATCTAGACTCCTTGAGTTCGAATCCTGGTACCACTGCTTGATAGTCGTGTGACCTAGGACGGTTGATCTCTTTGTACCTTATTTCTTTATTAGTGTAATAGGCATGATGAAAATAAAAATAATGATGATGATAACTGTGCTTATCTCATAGAGGTGTTATGAAAATTGCGTTGATAGATATAAAATACTTAAGAACAGTATCTAACACATAGTAACACTCAGTGAATGTTACCTTTTATTTTCATCCAGTTTCTAAGCTGATTTGGCTCTTTGTGATGTTTCCTTAGATTTTCTTAGTTTGTTTATCTAGATTGATGTTTACTTGAACTAAGTAAAAAGCACCTAAAATTGTCAATTAAAGGAAGTGCTTGGAGTTGAAAGTAGATAATGCCAGTACCTCATTTGTGGAGTGCCAGGTATTCTGAGTTCGTTATCTCACTAAATTTTATCACAGCCCCATGCATCAGATATTCTTGGGTGGATTTTTCTGTGGGAGAAAATGAGGCTCAGAGAAGAACGTATGTCCTCTAACAGCCCACAGGTTGTGTGCAGTGGGGCTGGGATGTAGGTATCCGTCGGAAGGATTCCATAGCCTCATTCCTCATCACTGGTGTGCACTGTCTTCCATTGGCCCTTCCCAGTGTGTTTGCCTTCAATGGCTGAGGCCTGGGGCTTTCCCAGTTCATTCTATATCCAGATTGCAACCTGCTTTCCCCCTGCCTTTTGGCCTTATTTTTCAATGTAGCCATGATGCTTACCTGTTTCCCTTCTCATGACAGTGATTTGGCGTCAGGAGGAGAGAGGCTGTGGTATTCCTACCACCCCACTCTTCACTGTTCCAGGGTCCCATAGGGCTATGGAGACCTAGATGAGGACAGTTGAGCCCAAGCTGCGTAGACTGAGGCTGTGGAAACCTCTGCACATCCCACCTCTCTTTCTCAAGTTGCTCTCCAATCCTTCCGCATTCACTGAGAGTAAGGACAGTGAAATCATTGCTTACTAGGATGTCACACCAACCAAACTTTTGTTCAGAGCTCATCAACTGTTCTGTAGAACTGAAGGGCTATAGGTGAAAATTGGGGGATTCTGAAAAATTCATTCATTCATTAATCACAACTTTGCATGCTTGCTGTGGCTTAGAACAATATGTCAGGAGTTGGAGATCCACAGATGATTTGAAAATGGTCCCTGTTTTCTCCAAGCTTTCGGCTTGGAGGGGAGGAGACAGCTAAGCAAACCTATCATGCAAGAAGGGTACGCTAAGGACCTCTGTGGAGATAATTTTAGGAGAACTGCTCCCAGTGTGTGTGTGTGTGTAAGAGGGTAGGTGGGGGGACTGTAAAAACTTTTAGGAGAGGTAATGTCAGAACTGGTCTTAAAAGTCACTGTGGGTGGAGTGACATGGAGTAGGTGTAGGAAGGGTAAAAAAATAGATGTGTAAAAAATGAGTGAAGGCAAAGTTTGCTTAGGAAAATGCAAGTAGTTCTGTAAAAGGAGATGAGAGCTGTGGGTGAGGCCAAGGTAAGATATACTTGTGCAGAGTGGGTGGGTTTTATGTCATGTAAGGACACAGATATTACCTTGCTGGTAATGGGGGATTATTGAAGGGTTTTTCAGAAGAGTAGTGATGCAATGAGCTTTGCGCTGTGTGAAGGTCACTCTGGTCAGGAATTCACGGTTCCTTTAATCTACATTAATAAACAATGAATTGCCCTGGACTGGGCCACCCTGATGTGACCAAGACTTCGTTTGCAAAATGTGACTGTTTTGTGGAGCCCGGCACGATGACTGCATCGTCACCATCCTTTGAATTCAAGTTTGGTTCCATTTTTTTTTTTTATTATTATTATTTTATTTTTTTTGAATGGAATATTGAGATAGGAAGTGTCTGGGAGTTTCCATTTACATAGTTGAAGTCCAGGGCAGACCTAGAAAGTGGAAGTTCCTGTCATTAGTCAAAGGTTCAGAGCAAAGAAGGACACTTTTTAAATTAGAATTGATGGTTTAGATTGTTTAAGTAGTTTGTGACGAAGGAAATCACAAGACATTCTCCTTGTCTGCTTCGTCAGCTCCACACTTAGCAAACTCCTGAGGAAATATGGAGATTATTTTAACTCAGCTCAACCCAGAGAAAACAAATTTTGAAGTGAAAAACTATTAGATAAGTGAATAGGGTTATTTTTGTTGGTTTGTTTGAACAAGGTACTCTAAATCACCCAGAAATGTATTTCTAAGACAAGTCCCTATATCCAAAACTTGGCGGGCTGTATACAATCTATACATGTAAAATCTGTGGAATTCTCCCTCTTAATCACCTATTCCTTTTTTAAGTCGTAAAATCTGAGCATAGGTTTGGCTCTTTATCATATTTGACAGTGCTGCGTTTTCAGTATTTCGTTGGGTTGTCACACAGCCCTGCCAGACCGATTTGGCAGGTATTCTTTGTACCTGAGGGAACCCCGTGCCTGGGTCAGGGTGGCTGAAGGACTTGGCTCAAGTCCTGGGGAGACCAGAGATGGGGTCACGAATAGAATCAACACTGTGACTTTTTTCTCTACCCCATGCTCTCAGCTCCTTTTTAGCAAAGGTTCCCTGATTAACTGCGGCATTTCACCACTTTGCTATTCATGGGCATTGCATTTCTTCATTTCTTGGCTTTACACTGAGAACTCAGTTTTTATTTTAGTCCTTCAGTTGTTCCCATCAAAACACTCATTAAACAGGCAAACAGCTCATTTGACCATCCTTATGCATGTGCGTGAATCTGCTTCTACTTCACTGGAAGCTCTCGAAGAACTGGGCTTCCATTTTCAGCATGCCTCACTCTGAAGTCTTTTTATCTGAAACACAGGAACCAACAGGTCCATTTGAGAACAATTCAGGCACAATTGTATATACATATTTTTATTAAAATAAGTGCATCAACAATACTTAAAACCCTGACTAGAAGTAACATTTCACCTAATCCTTCCCATTTTCTCCGCCCTCCAGGCTGTTACAGAATCCTGCATTCCTATTTTCCCAGGGCTCACACTGATGAACTTGTTCACATTCAACAGCTCTACGCCAAGAGATCTGACCTTCTTATTCACTCCAGTCTAATACTTTTATTGCCAAACCCTACTGCCAAAAAATAGAGCAGATAGTACTTAAGGGATCACTAACAGCTAGACACCTGCTACGCTGTCATGGAGTTTCATCAACATCAGCAGCTGCCTTATCAGTCAGAGACTTGCACACTGAGGTTTTCCTGCAATGCGCTGGACAGTGGCGGCGGAACCTCACGGAATTTGTTCCCTAGAACAGAGATGAGCCTCCCATTGGAGCCGCCCTTGCTTCCCATAGTGACTTTTGTAGAGTTGTTTTTAATGAAGGGGTCCAAGCCGGCCTGTCACTTTCCTTTTTTGCCTTGTTCACAGGAAGGAACTTGGGCCACGTGACAGAAAAGAGTTTTAATATCAGGGGTCAGGCCATTTTTTGCTTAGTTTTGCACAGTGACAAATACAGACCAACATGCACAAGTCATTCCAACATGTTCAGCATCCACACACAGTTCAAGAAAACCAGTCAGCCAGTGTTCAAAGTGAAGGGCATTTCATAAAGCCAGGCAAAGGAGTTCATTCTCAGTGAATTTTCACATTTATCTTTTCAAAAGGATGTCTTTTTTTGTGATTTTGAAAAAAAAAAAAAACCCCAGCTTCGTAGAACTTTGGAATTCAGGAAAAACATTGAGATTTGGGGGAAAAAATTTGACTGGCAAGTCTTATTTTTAAAGACAGCTGGATCACCTTTAATTCACTTGAACACCCACGTAGCTTTTAACACCTGCTTTCTCACCACTCTGACAGTTAGAATTTTACCTCTTCACTGTTAAGATTTCTCTAGAGAGTGCATTACTGCATCATTTTGACAAACCTGGATGTGAAGAGATGAATGCGCCTCATCTCTGAAAGATTTCAGGGTAAGTTCCTTTAATCCATTTCCAGTTTTCAGAGGCTATTTTTTTCTGTCATCCCTTCAGGTCTATCAAAGTTCAGTTAGTTCTTTTAACAGCCACCTTTCATGAAAAGTGGAATTTTTACAGTAGTAGTACTGGTAGGTAGCTGAGGTGGCTAAGAAAGGACCCGGAGCCAGAAAAGTCCAATTAAGGGCTTTTATTCAAGGTGAGGGGGGACTCTACGATCAGGTGGGCTGGGTCCAAACTGACTGTAGTCCCAGGGAAAGGGTGGGAGGGGCTATTAAGGTGTGGAGCAGAGTAAGTCCCTCTGCTGATCTGCTCCAGGTGCCCTGGGTATCTGATCGCGGAGGGCCGATTCTGTAGCAAGCTGGAAGGAGAGAGGAGGTGGGCAATGAGGATTCTACCAGTTTCCAGCAGAATGCCGGTGACTATGCCTCAGTTGCTTCTGATATGGAGAATCTCATAGTCAGGTATTTAGCTGGTAACGTAGAGCTTCTTTGTTCCAGCATAGGCGGCGGGTTAGGTCCATGTCCCAGTACATTCTAACAAGTACTCCCAGCTCTGAGGTCTGGAGCCATCCTGACTACTATTAGGATCTCAAGGGCCATATGTGTGGTTACAGAGCAAGCTGGCCTGAGTGTCAAAAGGCCCCGGAGCCCCCAGTCCTGGGGGCTCAGCGTGAAGATTGCTGCTTCCCCTGCCTTTCCCTCGATTTCTGTAAACCCCCATTTGCTGAGGGGGCAGGGCAGGATGGAACATCTTCATGTGAGAGTTTCAAATATTTTGCTAAGGGAACATGAATGGGTATAGAGAAACGTAGAATATTAGTTGCAAGTCACTTATTCCTATCAGCTGAAAGCTCCCTTTGGCAGTTGGAGAACTTTTTAAACAATAGTATAGAAAATGTGCCATTCAACAAGTTGATGGTCTAAAGTACAGAAGTGGTCAATGAAACATTGTGTCCTTGTAGACTAGATCAAGGATTGATACACTACAGTCTGCAGAACAGTGAGGGCCCACTGCCTGTTTTTTGTGTGGTCTGTAAGCTACTTATAGTTTCTAAGATTTTAAATGGTTAAAAAAAAGAATGATACTATGACACTTGAGATAAAGTTTATTGGAGCACAGTCAAGGCCATTTACAGATACAGTGTCTTTGCTTTCATGCTACGACAGTTGAGCACCTCGGTGGTTGAATAGCTACAATGCAGACTGTTCAAAGTGTGGCCCTCAAAGACTCAGATATTTACTATCTGCCCTTAACCAGGTTTGCCTGACCACTGGGCTAGATTACTGTATCATAGTTAAAGTGACTCTATTTAAAAACATTTCATTGTAAGAGAAATGCTTATGATACAATATTTAGTGAAATAATTATAAGAAACTGTGTATAAAAGATGATCCCAAACAGTTTATTTTCTTGGCATAATTTTTGCCTCTTCCCCCTGGTGGAAATGTAAACTTTATGAAAGTAAAAAAAAAAAAAAAGCATTAATTAATTGAAGTCTAGAATAGTGCTTGGTACATAGTAGATGCTCCATAAACAAATAAAGGCCAGTTGAAGACTATAAATTATATAATTGTACAATGTGTGTATATAAAATAATAATTATAGCAAAACCTTCCTGGGATATGCATATATGTCAGGTACCAGGTCAAGAATTTTAAGTGTGTGAACCGTTTCATCCCAAGAAAGTCCTTTTCGAAGGTACACTTAACACCCTCGTTTTGCAGAATTCGAAAAGAGCAAGGAGAGGTTGTAAACTCGTCCAATGTTACAAAGCTAAGAAGTAATGTGACCACAATCGAAAGGTCTGTTGGATTCCAGAGTCTGAGCTCTAACTATAACCTATACTCCTTAAATTTCTAAAAACAAAAATTTAACTTTCTCACCTTCTTTCAGGTGAGAAAGAAAGAGATGGGAAAATACCAGACGAAAATCCCCAAAGAACAGAACAAGTAACTGGGATAGGAGATTACAGTGTTTTTGTTTTCTTAGCTACACATTTTCACTGATTCTTGAAATGAATAGGTTTACTTTTAATCACTTTTAAAATAAAAAAACAAATATTTCTAAAGGAAAGGAAAGACAGCTCAGAGGCTTGTTAAGTAACCATTTCGATTGTTTATGGAGATCATTTCCTTGTTTCTATGAGGGTCTTAAGTGGATTGCGCAGGAGGCTGTGCTGGCCTGTCCCCTGGGTTGATTTGTGGGTTAGCCTTCAGTAGCAGGTTTCAGCTCCCCGTGAATACATCCCAGCACTGGGAATGGAAAGGGCTGTCTGTAACCTGGGTCCAAGGCACTGACTGATAGCGCTTCTTGGTGTTTATCTTCAGAAGTCTGAAGTACCCATGTCTTTGAAAGCTGTGTTTTGTCTTCTGCTTGTACTTGATTACACTGGTCTATGTATATCTCCTGCTGCATAATGGACTGTTTTTGCCTTGATTATATTATTATTATTTTTTTTTTTTAAATTGGCATAATATTTGGAGTACCCTCATCTAAAATTGTATTTATATCTAAGAAGGTAATGAGATCCTAGTAGTCCCAAATCATTCAACAAAATAACATTTGAAAGAAAAGAGAGTGGCAATGTTAAAAATGAAGTTTTTTATTTATGGTTCATGTTTTTTGTTTTTCTCCTAATTGTATGGCAATGACTATGGCATATTCTCCACAATCTAAAGGGCTTTTCACATGCCCTGGCCTAGCTTTCAAGGCTAAAAGGAGAAAGATTTTATTTTATTTTTTGAACAAAAATGGAATACAGGTGGTTAGAATGATTAAGTGAAGGCTGTTAAAATTACTGAGGTCACTGTAACACCGAATTCAAGAGTGATTAGATAAGAACTGCAAGAAGGCAGGCAAGCAAGGTGGTAAAATGAAAGCCTTGAACAAAATGGAAAAGTTATATTTTGACAACCTCTTAAGTTATTTCAAAGGGCTTTTAAAAATTCCTGTGTTGTGTCTAGACATTCCACTCATAATTTCAGAGGCTTCTGTTGTCCAGGCCTGCTGAGAGTGAGCTGAGTGGGCTTTTTCAGATCTTTCTGACTTAGTTGCTGTTTTTTTTCCCCCCCAAAGAGCATCATGCTAATTTTTTAGTTAGAAGCAAACCTGTTCAGGGTCAGTGCTTGGTGACTTTATTTGTAGAAATGGGAGCTTGGCAGTGATGTTCCAGGCTTTTCAGCTTGAGGTGTCATTCAGTGGACCCCGTCATGGTCTTCCTTGTTTACTGTGACTTCAGCCAGGCTTATCCTTTCTATGCAGTTCAGTGATGAAATTTCTAAATGTTCAAGGGTGAGACAAGAACCATTTGGGTGACAGATATTTTGAAAACTCATCTGTACATTTGCAGTTGAAGAAATGGCATTTGCTTCAATGCACTTGGTGAGGTTGTATGTGAGTATGGGATCAACTGCCAAGAGCACTGATGTTTCTATCAAAAAACAAAAACACTCTTGCTTTTTTTCCTTTGGAGATTATAGTGCCTGGTGTGAACCGTACAATTTCACTGTTAAATTTGCAACTTCTAAAAATTCTTCATAATGTGGCTTCAGAAAATCAGACAGTTGTTATTACAAATAGAGAGCAGCTCCACTCAGACACTGAATAGATGATTATAAATGTCTGGAATCTTTCCTTTTTTTGTGGTGGCTACTTTTAGATGTGGAATAAAACCACATTAACCAGAGGACACCGTTATTGGTGGTTAGTGGGCAATAAAGTATCTTAAAATTTTTTTCGTTGTCTAACAGTACCTTTCCGTTTTATAAGACTTCTCTCACGAAGCATCATTGAGGTAAAAAATATCAAAGCCTCAGAAGACAATGGGATCATAAAGTGGTGTCTAATCAAACTCTCACATTTGGCAGGTGAGAGAGAGAGGCTGTGAAAATGTACGACTGCCAAAGGGCGTGTACTGAACGATAGCAGGCTAAAAGCGAGTTTGTGTCTCTGTTTCCCTAGATGGCCGCCCATGTCCTGTCATTTTCTGGGATTCATCTTTATCTCCAACAAGTAATGAGACCCACTCTTCTGTTAAGCTCACCTGGGGGACTTACCAGAAGTTGCTAAAGCAGAAGTGCTGGCAGAACGGCCGCACACCCAAACCTGACTGGGGTTGTACTGCGGTGCATCATCACGAGTGGTCCAAGGTGGCCCTCTTTGATTTCCTGTTGCAGGTAAGTTCATTGAGTCCAGTAAGTGGTTTTCTAGGACTAGCACTGAGTTATATAAGTCTGACACTAAGGAACTTTCTGCACCTTAATTCAGTGAAACCAGAGTTTAAGTTCTATAATGCTGTATTTGGTAAGTATAGTACCACATTACGCAATTTTACGTCCTTTAGGGCAGGGGTCCCCTACCTCCAGGCTGTGGACTGGTACTGGTCTGGGCCTGTTAGGAATTGGGTCACACAGCAGGAGGTGAGATTGAATGTAATATGCTTGAATCATCCCCAAACCATTCCCCCTACCCCTCACCCCCACTCCCCCGGTCCGTGGAAGTATTGTGTTCCATGAAACCATGCCCTGGTGCCAAAAAGGTTGGGGACTGCTGCTTTAGGGAAGTATTTAGAAATGTTTCTCAACCCTTTTATTAATTTCTTAAGAAGCAGTTCTTTAGTATTTCAATTTTGCAATAGTTATATTCACCATAGATAAAAATTTATTGAGCTAATCCATGAACAATTTGTTTTTTTTAATCCTCACTTGAGGACATGCTCATTGATTTTAGAGAGAAGGGAAGGAAGGGAGAGAAAGAAGGAAAGAAACATTGATGTGAGAGAGAAACATTGATTAGCTACCACTCACACACATGCTGAAGGGGGAGAATCTGCAACATAGGCATATGTCCTGACCCAAAATCAAACCTGTGACCTTTTGGTTCATGGTATGATGCTCCATCCAACTGGTCCTCACCGGTCATGGTGACCTGTCAACAATTCCTCAAAGTAGATAGTTTTACCCCATTTGGAAAGTGAGTAAATTGAAGCTTGGTGAGGTTAAATAACTAACCCAAGTTCTTAAAACTGCTAAAAACTGGAGCTGGGATTCCCTGGGATCTGTCAATGTGTTAATAGTTTGTCATCTTTCCATCATTTCTCACTGTGTTTCAGTGGTCACTTGGCCACATAGCTTACAGCCAGCATATCCCTTGTTTTCCTTCCAGTAATTTTTTTGCAAATATTTAATTAAGATTAGACATTAGAGAATAATAAATATTGACTATCTATGTGATTGAGTGACTTAACATTTTATAGGTTTCTTATAATGCTTAACTCCTTTTGATAAAGATCTCATGACTCTGTCTACCCCTCATTCCAATTACTTTTTTCTTCCTCCATTAAAAATAACCTGGTTTTCTGTTGTTGTATTGTTAATTAGTATTTTGTGGAAATTTAGGACTGTCTTGGGACATTTTCAAAACCTCCTTTTTGTGTATGTGTGTGACATTTCAGGAAGGAGCTAAAGAGGGACAAAAATGTAGAAAGAAAATGAGTTCAGTGCAGAGTCACAGCCTAGGGATTGGAAACTTTCAAGGGGAGAATGATTTATACTGTCAGTGCCTCAGAGTCACCATCAGAACTGGGCTGGGAAGCATAGAATTTGGTTTGTCAAGGAGGCGGTCAAGAGTCACCAAATTCTGCGGAAGAGTCCAGCTGTGAGGCCTAGGCTGGTCTTAAACATCCTCTTCATTTTACAGGTAGGGAAGCTGAGGCATAAAGGGGTTATTATTAAGAACAGTGATAGGTCTGAGCTCTTACCCTTCTTGCAAGCTAACAAGTTAGCAAGCTAACAAGTTAGCCAGCCACATGTTCATGGATGCTAGCAGAAGCAAAAGACTCCCCAGTCAGACACAAATGATCTCATCACTCATGGCATAGCAGGTGGCGAGAGCGTCATGGTCCTTTGCCCCTCAGGTCCCAGTGGGGTGGTACTGAATGGCCCTGGTGAATGCTGCCTGCGGTGGGGATGTGCACTGCTCAGAACGCTAAGCTTAGGAAACTCCCAATCTCATTAGAGGCTGCTAGCAAATCTGCTTAAAATTTGCCCCAGAAGGAGACAGTGTCTTTATTATCTCGGTCAGGATACACATCTGTCTTCCCTCCCAGAGGGAGACACTTTTTGTATCTTCCAAGGTTGACTGCTATACTAACATACTTGTACGGATAATGCAGAGTAAAACCTGATAGAAGAGGTACAGAAATGCCCTGAAGAATCGTCTCTCAACAGTTACTAACTTGTTCAGTGTTATGTAGCTCATAAGTTCCCAAAAAGAGGTTTCAGCAACTTTGACTAACTCTAGATTTCATATTTTTAACCATTATTGTGTAACAACTGCCAGGTTATTTTCGGTTACTAAAAAGAGTTGGTGTGATAACAATGCATTAGCAATAAAATGGAGAATGAATGAAGATTTCTAGGGTTATGTACTCACTATGTGGCCAGATGTTTGGGGAGTGGTCAGCACAGATGTTGAAGTTCCAAGGATGATGAGTAGTTGGAGGATGGAGAGGAAACCTATGACCCTGGTAGTGAAGTCTTGAGGTTTGTAGCTGATGAACCTAAGAGCTAACCTATATTGAGTAAGAGGGCAAATCCTTTCAGAAGTTGTCTCTAGTGAAATTTGTTTTAATTCTGGAATCTTCAACTAAATCTCATCCTATCCTCTGTCTTCATTGTTGAGCGAAGCCACAACTATCATTCAACCACTGAATATGTGTTTACACAAATCTACTGTGCATTATACTGTAGAAAGCAACCACAGGGTAACAAAGTAGTATCAGATTGTATACCCTTTGCCCCATCCTGGGTTTGGTTTTTTAAAAACATATATTTAGTTTGAAAAATCTAGCGTATAAAACAAAAAGATTTATGTAAGAATGACTGAGTGACATAATTGAAGTTCTTATGGTTACGAGGTCAAAGGAGGGAGAGCACTTTGCCGTAAAATAGCTATCGAAGGAGGAAGAGTTTGAGCAGGATCGTAGGCATCAAATGATAAGGAGCTTAAGGGGAAACGTGAGGAGGAACACGGAATTGGCAGCATTCGTATGATATTTGGGGCATCCTAAATATACCATCCATGTGAAGCAGAGCTATTTAGGGGAGCAGCGATATATTCTGCCTGGAGGGATATGATAGGACAGGGAGGCAGAGAGCTGTTCTCCTGAGACGTGTGTTCATTACCCTGCCTGAGCAGAACAGACTCCAGTCTGAGTGCATCGACAGCCTTTGTCATCGTGTGCATTGTCTGTGGTCCTGAGGACAGACATGGGCACATGAATTATTATTGTAAATTTTCAACAAAGATAAATATTTCAAATCCTTAAACTAATATTATAATATTAACAATCTAACAGTTATACTACCTTGCTATGTTCCTGGCACTGTCCCAAGAACTTGATACTAAGCACTAAACTAATCTTCTTTATTTTCTTTAATCTTCATGTCAACCTTATGAATATACATTATTGTTATTCCTATTTTAGATTTGAGGAAATCTAGGCAAAGAGAAATGGAATAACTTGGGCAGGGTCATATAGCTGGTGTGCAATAGAACTTGGAGTCAAACTTGAGATCTGGCTTAAGAGACAAACTTCTGAACTTATTTTACTTATTTTATGGGGGAGTATACCATCATCATCCAGTTTTCCAAGTCAGAAATTTGGGAGTCAGCTGGATGCTTTGTGATACATACCCACACATCCACAAAGTGATACCCTCGATATCACCCAAATCTACCTTTTAGGTATAACTTATGTTCGTATCTTAGTTCCGGTTTTGTCATTTATGACCTGGATGACTCCCTCCAGTCCTCTCACACTGTGTGAGCCCAGATGACCTCTGGCTTGAGATACTAGGCATCAAGCTGCTGCTACCTCTGCAGGGACCGAGACTATTGGTGGATCAGTTCTTTTTGTAGTCTACCCTCTCATTCCTTCTGCCTGGGGGAGGTGAGGGGGATTTTTCTTGGTTTTGATAATCCATGAGGATGAGATCTCTGCAAGACTTTCCCAAACATGTTCAAGTTATGATATTAAGACTGGTGTTTTTAATTTTGACTCTGGTTAAGAAGCCCTGAATCTTGATATCAGAAATTAATTTTATTGTCAAAAGTTAATTTGCTTACTATTTACAAAAGTATATTGAATTACATGAAGATGGCATCTGTGAGAAGGGACTTACATTTTTTCATTTATCCAACATTTATTTACTTCCCACTGTGCAATGGACAAAAGGCTGATTTCCTTTAGATGTTGCAGCACTTTGCAGCTTCACTGGTAAGGTATGAGAGTGCCCTTTGCCTCTTTCTTGCCAACTTTGGGAAGTGGAAAACTAATTAATGTTTTTGCTGATTTTATGGAGGGTAATGGGGTCTTGTTTATATTGCAATATTTCTGATGCTTTCATTATGAGTGAGATTGGGGGTATACATATTTTCAAATATTGATTATTTGTATTTTATTTTTTATGACTTGTGTATTCAAATCATTGGCCTTTTATATTACAGTCCATAATATTTTCTCTTTGATTTATAGAAACATTTTCTACAGCATATCATGAGCACTTGCCTTTATCAATACTGTAGGTCGTAAATTATTTTTCTTGCTTTGTTGTTTTTCTTTTGACTTTGCTCATAGTAGATTTTACTCCAGAGAAATTTTACACTGTTTAAATAAATCGTATCACAACTGATCATTTTAATTCTTATGTTTAGCATCATATACTGCTTAGAGAGCATCACGTACTGCTTAGAGAGATGTTTACTGAGCAAATAAATGAATAAATAAACAAATTGGGCCCTTTTTCATGAGTACCATAATAAGTGGTTATCTTTTATGTAGGGATTCTTTTCATTAATTTCACTGAATTTTTTTTATTTTAAAGTGTGTTGGAGTGTATTGAGTGGATTTTGTGAGGAGTCTTAGAGAAGTTGTGCCTGGAGCAAGCCAGGATGACTTGTTCTGTGATGCTGCAGCGAGGGCGAGAGAGTACAGAGCCCCGTTGTTTGTTTTCTGCTCACAGCATTCCGTTCGTTTCGCCCAGCCAACAAACCTGCATTCATCGACAACGCCGTTTTACTGGGTCTGTGAAATGGGATAGAGGCACAAGTGACCTTTTATTCGTGAAGCGTGGGAGGATGAACTTTGTAGCCAAACATTCACCTCTATCATGATGACAAAAGTCGTATTCTAGAGAGCATTTGAGTTTCCAAGATTTGGTAAAATTTCTTTCAAAAGATTATATAAATTTACGAAAAAAGACTTAAGATGCAGAACTCTTGCTCCTTGAACTCAGAGATAGTCTGGAACTGACTTGGGAACGGTTAGGAACTGAAGTTCCGGAGCCAGCCTGATAAACTTGAATCCCAGTTGCCAATGCTAATTTTTTTTTTTTAACATTGAGAAGTTACTTAACACCCCTCTGCCTCAGTAGCTTCATCTGTAAAATTAGATATAATGCTATGGTTTGTGTAGAGGGCTCTTAGAGGGTTCAGTACTTTTACACACATAAAGGATTTAGAACATGCCTGGTCCATAGTAGGCACTCACTGAATATTACATATTAATTAGGAAATTGATCATCCAGCAATAATAATAGAGGTAGATATCAACATAAGAAATAAATGAAATATTTTATCATTACTTTTATTCATTAACTTGTGTCATTTCCAAATCATTTTATTTTTTCCTACTCTTGTGTGCTTTCATACTTATATAGATCATAGGATGTTACATTTTAATCATTTTTGACTAATCTGTCTTCTTTTATAAGCCATGAATCTCTCAATGGCAGTGCCTGTCTTATTCAAGTTTGTAAACTTTGAATGAGCAGCAGAATGTCTGAAAATGTCAGTTACTTGGGGCATAGCTTCTTTGATCAATCAAAACCACCTAGTTATATTAAAATATTAATTACAAAATGTCAAATTAAAAATGGCCCTAGCTGGTGTGGTTTTGAATGCTGGAAGTGCTCAGTGGATTGAGCACTGGCCTGTGAACTGGGAGGTCATTGGTTTGATTCCCAGTCAGGGCACATGCCTGGGTTGAGGGCCAGGTCCCCAGTTGGGGGGAGTGTGAGAGGCATCTGGTTCATGTATCTCTCACATATCAACACATCGATGTTATTCTACTTCTCTTTCTTCTTCCCTTCCCCTCTCTCTAAAAATAAATCAATAAAATCTTTTAAAAAATGTTAGAAGTGAAATAAGTAAATAAAAGTGTACTTTCAATAAAAAATACAGTTAAGGGAAGAGAAGTAGAAGTTTAGAAAATAAAAAATCAAATGATAAAAATACTTAATATTTTTACTATTTAATGAAGTTCTCATTGCACTTATATTTTCTAAGATGTAGAAATCTTGCTCCTATTTGATGAGAAATTAAGGGGTTTTTACATAGAGGGAAGCCAACAGAGCTGTATCTTGGGAGATGTTTGCTTCCACCATCAACAAGATAAGCTACACAATTTCTTTTCACTTAGTGGGTTTAGTGTTGGTGATAAAAAGGTGGATGAAACCACATCTACGCCCTCAAGATTTATGCAATCTAATTGAAAAGACAATCATAGCAGAATATATCAGGTGTCAAAATTGAGTTAAGTTTAACATCCTATGGAAACAAACAGGATGATATTTGTTCTTGTGGAACTGGAGGTAAGAGTGTGGACTGAGAATGTGGCATTTAGTATAGAAATGTGATGTGTACAGGGGGCAGGAAGAGAGTTTCAGAGAGGGATTCTAACAAAGTGTTGCAAGTGTGAAAATGTTCAGAGTAGGAAAATGATGCTTAGGAAAACTTCCTGTTCCATGAAGGCAGTGTTTTTGTCAGATGACTCTGAGTAATAAACTTATGTTCCTAAATTCCACAAGCAAATATGAATTGGTATGGCTTTCCTCTGCAGTTGTCTCTCTTCAGTAAACTCTTCTAACTCTTACTGGCTTCTAACTGACTACTTAACATAATGAATTACATTAATAGCTGCTAATCTTTGACCTATTCTCTTCCACTTATATTCTGTGTCATTTTTTCACTTTTAATATATAATAGTTAAAGTAAAAATTCCAATTAACTGTAATATAAGCACGAGGAAATACTACCTTTCAATAGAAGAATATTTGTTTCTGCAGGAATGTTCTATATGCTAAGCAAAGAAAGATTTCACATATAGCTACCATGAGAGGTTATGAGGGTGTTCCAATTATTCCCTCCTCTTACACCTACCACTTAGTGATCAACTGTCTTCCCTCTTACTTTCAGAGGTCAGTGAGGAAAAAGACTTACAAGCAGATGCTCTGACAGGGAGAGGCATAGCAACCCAGGATACGAGACACTGGGATTTCAAATAGTTTGGGTCAGTTTTATTGTTTCGCAGAATTAGTACATTGCCAATCTAAATAGCCTCTAACTATTCTTTATTGGTAAAACCAAGCAAGCAAATGGTATAGTCTCTTGTTCATTTGCAATCAAACAATGAAGGATGATGCAGTCAGATACAGTCTTGGCTTCAAGTAGCAAAGAAAGATGGGGATTTGCTTTGGCATTATTGGTTGACACTCAGAATTGGCTGGGATTTAGGGAGTAAAGACTGCCAAGGATCAGAGGGTCTAGAGAACATTATAGTCCTGCTTTTTTTGTTTATTGAAAAAAATTACTTTTTTATGATGAGAATCACAGTGTTCAATTGATTCCAGAGACTTACTAAGGTAGAGGACATGGGAAGTCTGTCATTCTAGGCCATTAAAAATAACACTAATCCTCACAGGTATAGACATGCTAAATAAGTACTGAAATTTACTGTGGTTACTAAAGAATTTTAATTGTCTAAACTGTTTGCCCTTTATAATAAATAAATGAAATTCAAAAGTGTTGTTTGACATAGTTTCTTCTATATGTACGTGGAACTAGGAGAAGTTATTTTCAGTGTTAATAATGCTACAATATAAGACTTATTTAAAGAGGCCTCAGAAGACTTTCCAATGATCTTGTGACACTATAGTTTTATTCTGAGTATTGCTTGCAATACATGAGCAAATTGGCCAGAAAGCTTGGTGTTTGACGGACACGTACAATGTCTTTCTTGCTTTATATGTTTAGTTGTGTAGAGACAGGAGACATGGTATAAAAGAAGCATGTGGATTTGCTTCTGAGTTCAAAAAAACAGGCATTTTTGCAGGAAAATGAATATAAATGAAATGGTTACAGTATACCAAGAAAGTATTTTTATTGAAGAATTTGAACTATCATAAGAGTTCCAAAAAGATTTGACTTACATTATTTGTTTAATTCTTTTATTATAGAATTTTAATTTATGACTTTATTTTAAAATCAGTCATCATAATTGGTGAGAGAGAATAAATGACATCATGTTTATGCACATATAGCTAAATAATTTATACTTCAAATAGCACGTTGTCATTTCAGCCTCTCAAATTTGATGTCTAGAAGTAAATTTGCTACCTCACCACCTAAACAATTTGCCCTCTTGACTTACCTCTTTCTATTTATAACATTACTATTTTAAAAATCAGCCAGGTTTGAAATTTTTGAATCATCTTTTGAATCTACTCTTGCTTAGTGCCTCCTCTTTGAGTAGCACTAAATTTTGACAGTGCCTCAGAATCCCTCCAGTCCCCTTTTCCTTTTTATTCCTATTAACACTAATATGATCAGACTCTTAAGAATATGTCAAGCTGTTGTTAAGAGACTCCTAACTGATCTCCTTGTCTCTGGGCTTTCTTGGCTTCAATATTGTGCAAATTGTTGCTGAATTTACCTTTCCTACTTCCCTTTTAATCATATTGCTCCTTGCAGAAAACTTTTATAGACTTCATTTGGTTAAAAAATAAATGTTAAATGCCTTAGTGCATTAAATAATTTATTATGGAAAAATTTAAGCATATGAGAAAGTAGATAGAAGACATAATAAACCCTGATATACCTGTCATCCAAATAAAATAAATAACTCGTGACCGGTCCTATTTCATCTCTTTGTCTATCTATTTACCTTGCCCACATTAATTTGAAGCAAATCCCACAGCATGTTTTTCATCTGTAAATATTTTAGTATGTTGGATCACTGGGAAATAAAACATACAAGAACATTACCATTTATCACACTCAAAAAAGAAAAATTAGCAATAATTCCAGGCAAATATCTAATCAGTGGCCAAATTTTTAATTTTCTCATTCATGTTTGTGTATCTATCTACTCAACCATTTATCTGTCCATCTATCTGTCCTCTATCCATCTATTTCACAGTTTGTTTATATGAATCAGGATTCAGGTAAGCACTATACTTTGTGAACAGTTGGTATGTCTTTTAATCTGTAGGCTCCACCAGCATCTCCTCCTTTTTCCCTATCATTATCTGGTTATTAAATAAACCAGATTACTTGTTTTGCAGGGTTCTAGACTCTGGACTTGGCTGGTTGTGTTTCTATAGTGACTTTATGTGTCTTTCTGTCATCTTTATGCCATAAACATTGGTGTCAGCTCTAGACACTTGATCAGATTGAGATTTAATTCATCTTCTCAAGACTTCTCTATAATGTGATAATATTAAGAGGCAGGGCATTTATAGATATTGGTGTGTTCTCCTACCGGGAAAGACGTAATATCTGGTTAGTCCTTCTTTTCGTGAGAGTGACAGCTTCTGATGTTTTATGTTGATTCACTAGGCATTGAGAAATGGTCATATTTTAATTTTGTCATGACTTTCTCATTTATTAATGGGAATAATTTTTAAAAGAGTAATTTCCCTTCCTCTCTTACCTAGTTATCTAGTGCTACAGTTTATGTAGAAAAAAAAATCAACATTACTTTTAAGAAACACTGTGACCTGACCATTGAATTTCCTTTTCATTCTCATCTGTTGTGATTCATTGCTACCCTGTTGTGTACCGTAGGCTGAGAACCCTGCAGTTAACAAATACATAAGGAGATATGTGCATTTAACTGCAGGGTGTGTGCATGCATGTGCATACATGTGCATGTGTTTTGTAGTTTGATCTGTGCACTGTCAGTTGAGTATGCCCTACTCACCACTGGACACCACTCCTGTTCCTTCCTGTCTAACTTACAGCTGAACTTTGGGGGATGGGATAGTTTGCCCATACCCCAAAGTTCAGCTGTAATCCACTCTCTGCAAAGACTTCTGGGAGTAATTTAAACAAATTAAGCTCCCTTTCTCCTTTGAACTTCTAATATCATTTCAAAAAAATCTACAAGTTTTTAGTGCATTACATTTAGAGAGAAATAGTGTAGAACAGTGTTTATGTAAAACAGACTTGGGTTCAAATCCTAGCTTCTTCAGTAGTCAGCTATGGAATCTTTAGCAAGTTCATAATCTCTCTAATAAGTTTGCTAATTATTTCAATAGAAATGATTTTACTTCCCTTGAAAATTTGTTTGAGAATAACATGAACTAATGAACATGAAGTACTTATCATGGTCCCTGGCTGCTGTGGTCTAATTGTCTGTTTCCCCACTCCCCTCCCCAAATTTGTATGTTGACTCTTAATATGTGAATGTGATAATATTAGGAGGAGGGGCATTTGGGAGGTGATTAGGTCATAAGGACAGAACACTTATGAGTGAGATTAGTGTCTTTATGAAAGAAACCCAACAAAGTTCCTTACTTTTTTATCTCCTGTGTGGACACAGTGGGGAAGCCTACAGCCCAGAAGAAAGACATCACCAAACCAGCCTAGGCTGATAATCTGATCTCAGACTTTCAGCCTCAGAACTGTGAGGAATATACGTTTGTTGTTTATGAGCTACCCAGTGTGTGGTCCTGTGTTATGGCAGCCAAATGCACCTAAGACACTGACAGATAGCAAGGAGTCAATACATCAACCCAGTTATCTAGAACCACCCCATTTATGAGAATTTGAATTATTGTCTTTGTATGTATACATCTCCAAATACTGCAGGGCTGTAGTGGTAGGGATTATGTAGTCCTTTTTTATTTTAAATTTTCTACACAGTAGAGCTGCTTATTATAACATGTGATGCTGTGGGTACACTTGAGATCACGTCAGCAGTTCCCACGGTCGTGCCCTTAGGTCAGGCCAAGGTGAGGGGCTGTCATAAGCACCACATTCTCAGCCTACAAAATTTGGGAAGCTAGTTGGGATTTTATTCTCAGATTTTGTTCCTCAAGGCTTTTCATTGCCTTCGTTGAGTCATTGAAAATAAAATCTCAAAGAACAAAGACTAAACAAATAATCATGTTTCCACTTTCTAGAATTATCCTGTGATTATTTCTTTTGCATATTTACTTTAGACATATAAAAACGTTAAAAATAAGTTAAAGTCCCTTCTGACCATCTCTTTATGTCTTCTTCCTGCATTTTCTCCCCAGAGGCTGACACTCTCATAAGATTAGTATGTATTTTTTTCCAGCCAATTTAAAAATCATTTTACATGCATAGTAAGTGGGTGTGTATGTTTTTTAAAACTTACACATTGTGAATGCAGATGATCACATACATTTTTGTGTAACTTGTTACTCCTGTTTTTAACAATTACTTCTATTTTAACAGTTAGACAGGGGCAGGGTCTAGCCAGGCTGTGGTTTTTGTGATGCCAGTAACAGGGGCGTAGTGGGAGGTAGGTATTACTGGGGTCTATTCCTGAGAACAACGGTCTGCATGGCAGCAGCCAAAAAATTTCCCTTAGCTGGGAACCAGCATCTTAATGTGACTAACACCACAGAGCATTTAGTCATTGCTTTCGGCCACTGTAGCATTATGTGGAAGGCTTCGCTTCGTTTTGTGCTTTATTTTGATAGTTTGCTTTAAAATTCTTTGTCTGTTTTTTCTGTTAGCATAGCTTTGTACTTTTTATTTTACTTTATAAACAAAATTAGGAATTATAAGCATACAGGATACTGCTTATGGAATTTAGTTAAATTCAACAAACTTGAATTGAGGGATTTCTGTGTTCTATGAAGACAATTCCCAATCAACCTGTGGACCTCAGTCATCATTCAATATTTTGTGACTTGGCTGTTGACTCTGATATAATGTGATTTTCATGCCTTGGAACTATCCTCTTATTTCTCAGAGCCGTTCCTTCCCAGGTGTCCTCTTGGTTGACCCACACGTCGATTCCACTCTGACTGTCCATAAGTCCACCCCGTTTATACAGGCTGGCTCCTCAGGATCCTCCCTTTCACAGAGAGTCTGATCTAGGAGGTCTATAAAATCTCCCTTTACAGAAACTGACCTGCCAGATTATACCTTCTTTCCTGAGAAGCTGGACCTTCTTAAAATCTTGGGGGAGATTAGGAAGCCTACGGTTGAATAATATTATATAAACTTCAATTGGCAAACAGTTTCACTTTCTGTGACCCTTGAATGGAATGTGTTTCTGCTGCTAAAAATTCTCTGCAAGAATATGACAGGATGGGGCATGCAAGTACAAAGGCATTGACCCACGAGTCTCTCTTTTGAGCTTTGACATTATTTCTCTGGTGGAGACCTTGTAGAAGCCACTTTCTCTCACTTCATAGAACTTGTTATTTATTTGATTTTTCATAGAGGCAACTTTGAAGGGAAAAAGTTGTCTAGCCACACGGACTCTGGTTCGTCACAAAGGCGTAGCTTGTCAGCTGCCTGGACTCTACGACACCACCGTCCTTCTCTGGATCCTGGCCCAGTTCAAAGCTCTCTGTGTCTCAAAGCATATCCCTCTCTCAAGAAGCGTACAGGTTCCTCAAATGTCTGCTTCCAACTTAAAAGCCCTTGGAATTTTATACAGGGTGGGGCAAAAGTAGATTTACAATTTTTTGTATGAAAATAATACAATAATTAATAAATAATACAAGAATAAAATCTGTGTTTGGCATAATCACAACTGCAAACCTACTTTGGCCCCACTCCTTATATTCTTTACATAGACTGTCTAGCATTTATTCCCATTTATTCTGGTATTGATTATGTTAATGCATCATTTGCATAAAACATGGGCTAGGAAACTGGTTGACAACATAGGTCTTTGCTCTTGTATTGGTCTGAATTAAAGGGGAAAATGTCCGTCCGGTCAAATAACTTAAATAAACCTCATTGCCAAGTGACAACCAACTGAACCTTTCTGGGTCAATTCTAATTTAATTATTGATCAAAAGTGCAGCATATGTTATTTAATTTATGTCATTTTTGCTTATTTCAGTCCTTGCCATGAATTTTTATCTTGTGCTAAAATCAATCATACTTAGTATGCTTCAATCCTAAATTTTTTGTATACATAGCTGAGCCGGAGACTTCAGGGATTCGAAGAAGCCTGTATGGTTCCATAAGTAACCTATAGATATTCAGAAATTGTTTAATGCATTGTTTGAGCTTGCTTTGGGGATTGGCTTTCCCACTAATTCTATGCCATTGAACCATAGGCAATTTGAAACTGACCTTGACCAAGTTCGATTGAGGTTTGACTGAGGTTCAAATAGGAGGCCTAAGATTTGGCTCTCTGGATAAATCTTCCAGGAAGCAAATAAGAAAACCATGGGAAAGTTAACCCAGTAATATATTCATAGAAACACTCGAGAGAGAGGGCAGGCAGATATTCATTGGGCTCAATGTATTTTTTTGTATGTAATTATTTTAAGAAAATTTCTGGTTAATTTTGCCCAGTGAAGTAGATCCAGAAAGGGTTAAATGGAAACTGGTTCATAAGCTTCTAGTAATTCATGCTCTACCAAGCTATGTTAAAGTTGTTTATTCACACAGATGAATAAGACATAAATGGAATTTCAAAAAGTTATTACTATTTATGGCCAAACTGAATGAGTGGGGCAATAGCTTTTCTATGGCCCTTTTAGAGGTTAATGAGGTCAAAACTATTTCTGTAATAATGTTGAGACAGGGCTTTATTTTGTAGCTATTTGCTAACCAAAGGAGCATAGCAACAAATCTATTTCAAATGGGAAGTTTTATATATACATGTAAAAATAATCTTTGGAAAAGTTTAATTCAATAAAGCAGAATTTATTTATCTTTTTCCAGCTTTACTGAGATATAATTGATGAAATACAGTTGTATACATTTAAAGTGTACAATGTGATAATTTGATATACATAATACTTTGTAAAACATTTACCACAATCAAGCTAATTAGCACACCTATCCCTTTCATAGTTACCTGTTGTGTGTGCGTGTACACTCACATGAGAATGCCTGAAGTCTTCTCTGTTAGCAAATTTCAGATATGCAGTGCAGAATCTGTAGGCTGTATGAACTGATAGCTTGGTCCTCAGAACTTATTCATGTTGTAACAAAGTTTCTGCTTTCACAGACGTCTCTTCATTTCCCTCACTCCCAGCCCCTGGCAACCACCGTTCTACTCTCAAGCAATCTTTATTTTTAAATAACTGAACAATAGTCTGTCAGAATTAATTAAATTTTTGTAAAGAGAACTGATTTTCATGAAAAAAATACGAGTTTAAATAGCTTTTGGATATGTTACGTTAGACTGTTAATTATCGTTAAAGACCAACAACCAGATGACACTTGATAAAGTCGGTAAGCAGACTTTATTCAGGACCGTTGTGATACATACAGGCACCCGTGCGTTGGGATTTTACAGTGGGTGAGAAAGATTGGGCCCAACCCTGACTGCAGCATGTGCAGGCAAGAACTGGCAGCCAAGAGCTGAGTAGGGGTCAATGGATGGAAAATTGCTAAGAGGAAACATCAGGGGTAAGGGGAGGTCTGGGTAGACTGGCCTGACCAGATTCTTGCTTAAGACAGGTCAGGGTCATCTGGGGGATGGTGGAAGATGACAAACCGGATTAGGTATTGAGAGTGATCAGATATCAGGGAGGGAATTGAGGGGTAGGTTCTGGTTAGAATGACTTAGCAGGGTTCTTGCTAAAAGTAGATTTCTAGATTTTTATAAGGAAGTGTGCACATAGGCCTAGGAGGGGGTTCAGGAGCCTGACTAAAGTTTGGTCGGGCAAAGAATCCTTGTCACCATAATTAGAATTGAGTTTTAGTATAATCATTTAGTTTATCTTTACTTATTTTTGTCAATTTCCTTATAATAAAACACTGTATTCTAGGGGATGCCAAAATTGTCAGAAATTCTGTAAGAATACTTTAACTTAATATACATCAAATCATGCAAGGGAAGTGATTTCAATGACCACATTGATGTAAGCTTATTTACAACCCTATTTAATGTTAAATCATTACAAATGGTGTTTCATTTCATTGAAAGAAAGCATTTAAACATTTTACTTACATGAAGGTTATTTTATTGCTGTTTTAAATTTTTATTTGCTTAATATAAATCTATAAATCAGAATTTTGTAAAATATAAAAATTATTGTTTTTCTTAGTCTGAGTGCTTTTTATAAATCTTTATAGGAAGGTGGGTGTGCCTTTGGCAGAGGCTATTTTCATGCAGCTCTGCTGGTGCAAATTATAGAAT